>ML685817.1:9805411-9861669 GCA_007922175.1 Pelusios castaneus | reverse complement strand
CCCCCCCCCCCCCCATGCTATGTTTATCACTGTTAACTACCAGTTTTCACTTTGAAAGATTCCAGCATACAGGAAATGTGTGCTGAGCACGTATTTTTCACCCAATAGTTGCCCACTTAGCTAAAAGAGAAGTCATGTCCTTCTGTTATGAGATAGAGAAGGTGGCAGGAACAGAATAAGGGCCTGCTTGAAAGCCTGTTGGAGCCAGTGATTGTCTTTCTATTGGCTTTGGTGGGCTTTTGATCACTGTCTAAGAGGTTAGAGGAAAGAAAAACCCAAATGATTGATGATTGTTTAAGCCTGGTGAATTCTTATTTATTTGTGCAGGAAGATTTCATGCAAAGTTTCAAATCATTGAGGAGCAAACTTGTGGAAGTCTACTATCAATGCTTTTAAGTACAGTGTATTATTACAGCGGCAGAAGATTTTTGGCTGAGATTTAAATAACAGCGTAACAGTGCCCTTTTCTGATGCCTTCCCTATCAACAACTAAGAGCAAAGATGCAGGACAGCCCTGTTCTCTCAGCCTTAAATTAGGCAATAGGAAATCAAGCCTGTATGGCTGAATCTTTTCCAGAGGACATGGGGTTTCTTAATCTTCTTTAAAATGGACCCTTCCCTGTTCCTGTAGAGAGGATATTATAATGCAAAAGTATTATGAAATGTTCCCAACAGTAATCTTGAGCTTTTCTTTGACCTACTTGTATCTTCAGCACGACCTCATTCGTCTACTACAGAATGGAAGTCTTGCTATATGGTTCATGGTCCTGTCTTTGTTATCTTGCTTGAACCAAATGTAACCATGCTTGGTCCTGCAACAACCAACCTCTCTCCCCCTTGGTGGGTGGGCACGAACCATCCTAGCCTATCGTTCGCTCACTTCGACAGTATGTATATAATGTGTGACTTACCTGCCTGTCCGAGATATTTGAATCAAAGAGAAGTTTCCACTGTTCCATTAAAAGAAAGTAACCACAAAAGCTGAATGCTGAACAGCAGAGTTTGACAGCATGCATGTACATGAAACAAACCAACATGGGAAAGTACAAAGAACCAAACAAAACAACTCTCGTGGCAGATGATTCAAGACCTTTCTGAAAGATTTTTGTTAGTAATTATCCATGTTATGCTATAGGGTTCATGCCCTTCAGACAAGTAAGGAGACTAGAATCCTGATTTATTAGAATCCATACAGTGTAACGATCAACCCAACAAATCACAGCTTTGTTAAACCTATGTAGTTGTCGCAAACAACAGGAATTAGCCAAGTCTGTGGCTTTCTTCTCTCTTCCTCCAATATTTCTAACATGATAGTATTATTTTTGTTATATAGCAGACCAAGGAAATGACCAGATGTGAACCTGGATGTGTACTTGCATCCTCAAAAGTGGTGAGTGGACAAAAAGATTCTTTCTTTTTGCTCTTTATTTGCGTGTTAGCTCACTGATTACCTATATTGAATTGTTTTTAAATAAGATGCCACAAGGATTATGACAGAACTCTTTTAATAGAAAGGACCGTTATGAACTATACATTGCGCTCTTGCAAAATTTGGAATAATTGAAGGACTAAAAATAAATTTTGCTAGGATTACAATTTGAACTATTCTTTTATTATTATTATTTATGTCAATCCTAATGTATTTAATCCTCAGTAAACTTCACTTTTATCCTCATGCCCTTCAGAACATATTTTTGTCTCCTGCTGCTGTATCATGGGCAGGCCATGATTTCCAGCATGCTATTGTCAGTGCATAATTTTTCACAGCAGAATACCTTGTGAGCTGTAATGACTTTTGGATACAATGAAATATGAATTGAGGGGATTAATGTGTAAGTCCTTTGATTGCTTGCAATTTAGGGGTGAAACGGAATCTGTTTGAAAGTAATATGCTTGTGAAATAACCTGCATGTTTATTAAGGCCTATATAGTTAATACTGATGCAGTATATGAATCAAACATTTACCAGCATGTTAGTACAGAAGAAAGTCTTACCCCTCTGATCCAACTAAAGAAGTGCTAAGTATTATCTCATTATTATTGTTATTAATTCACATACACCTGTAACTTCACATTATAAGCCACGGTTGGAGTGAAATAGGAACTGGATATTGGAGACTTACACGTGAATCTTAGAACCTCCATTGCTACCCAGTCTGCCATTATATTTAGCTGATTATCCACCATTATCTTTCCTGCTTTCCAAAATACAATCCCGTATGTTATAAGAATGACCTATGTTCTTGGTTCCTAAATATAGGGCATTGCTTTTAGTTATATTTTTAGCATATGGTCTTCAAATAAGCACATCTGCCCTTGAGATCCAGTTGGTCTCTATAACTGTCCAGTCATCATTTATCTCTCTACCAGTCCTTGTGTCATCTGCAAACTTTGAGTAATGCTCTTATGTTTTCTTCAGATAATTTACAAAGTTATGCATTGGGCCAAGAATGGATTTATGCAGGATCCCGCTAGGAATATCCCTGCTAAATGATGATTCCCACTTATAGTTACTTTGTGAGCTCTATCAGGTAGCTCGTTTTTAACTCACTTAATATATATGCATTGATTTTGTCCTCTAATAGGAGAGAGAATGAGAACAGTACTGACACTGAATTCCATATTGATACTGGCCAAATCAGCTAGAAAACAACTGCAAGATAAGTTTCAGCATTAATCTGGAATTATATGACCTGATTAGTGTACCTCGACCGTTTTAAAAATACACCTTTATATAGCCAACGAAAGCTGAAAGCATTCTGAGTTTAGTGTGAATATAATCTTAGACATCTTTTATAAAAGATAATCAAGCTGCTAAGGAAGGAGTGGTTACGAAGTCTGCACCACTATTCATTCATATTACTAAATTTAAAGTCACTCATTCATCAACAGCTCTTTCATTCCCTACACTGCAAAATGGAGGCAAATACAATATCTAACGTCCACCCCACTTTACAACATATACTCTCATTAATTAAAACTATCCTATTTCCAGTCTGTTTAGAGCCTCCTGCTATTAAGGAGATCATGGCAACATTTGCTGTTATTTTAGTTTGATCTGTGTATGACTCTAATCTAAGGCAGTTGAGGCATAAGTTGAATAAGATGATGGAAGCACAAAACCTTGATGCAATCTTCCCTTTAGTGGTTTGCCACAATTCCACTCCTAGTCCCCTCTCCCAGGCTACATGTCAGCAGAATCTCCAATCTAACGCTTATCAAGATGGAAACAAAGCCAGGCCTGCGCGTCTAGATAAAATATTTAGCCTTCTAACTGCCTGGTGGTTTATCTTGTGTTCTGCAGCACTAACCCTAACCCTTTTCCTGACCCATTTCACTTCTGGTTTTCAGCTGAGCTGTGAGAACTTGGGGAGAGAGAGGGGATGACAAAAATACTTCATGAATAAGTTCTCTTTCAATGTTAAAAGTTCTTCAGCCACTCCATGCTTACAAACTTAATGGGGGGAAAACTCTCTACTTATAATCAGCTGAGAAATCATCTAAAGGGGAACCCATTAAGATTTTTATCTCTCATGCTTTGGTTCCTATACTCTGGTTTTCTTTAGTTCCTTGGTAATCTCCACTACCAAAAAGCAGGAATCTCTTTAAGAATAGAACTTGAGGACATTCATCTGTTGTTGTGTTGTCTTTTTCTCTTTGTTTTTAGATAAATTGATTCTGATTTCCAAAATAGATTCCATGAAATCAGTGTGCTCTTGGGTGTCCCAATCTGCCCTTCTTCGGTTGAGCCTCGAATATAGACATAGAGGATTGGATGCTGGGAATAAGACAGAGAGCGCTTTACCCTGTAGGCCAGGGGTGGCAATAATATTCAGCAGGGAGCTGGTGGTGGCAGTGGAGAGCCAGCCTGGGGCCGAGGGGGGGGTGGGGGGAGGCGGTCTGCTGGCGGGGAAGGAACCGAGCGGGAATAGTGGGGGAGATGAGGGAGGAGGAACTAGTGGAGGTCAAAGGAAAGCTGGCAGCGGGAGGCTGGGGGGGGAGGGGCAGCACAGTGCTGGCCCCAGCTCCGGCATGGTGCAGCGCTGGCTGGGGGAAGCAGAAGGGGGCAGAGCAGCGGCAGTACCAACCCCAGCACAGTGCAGTGCTGGCCAGGGGGGGCAGAAGGGGGCAGCATAGCGCTGGCCCCAGCCCCTGAGCACCGCAGCACTGGCCCTGGCCCCAGGCAGCTCTGGCCGGGGGTGGAAGGGCGGCCCAGAAGGGGGTAGCACTGACCCCAGCCCCAGAATGCCGCAACGCCTGTGGGACCAGACGGGGGTGGTGCAGTGCCGGCCCTGGCTGTCCCAGAGGGACTCAGAGTCGCAGCACTGGGCAGGGTGGTGCAGCACCAGCTCTGGCCCCAGAATAGTAAAGTGCCTTTCGGGAGGGACTCCCGGCCCCAGAGCAGCGAAGGGGGCCAGGGTAGAGCAGGCCAGGGCCTTCAGACTGGACAGAGACCTCAGGTGGGCTGGATCCAGCCCGCGGGCTGTATTTTGCCCACCCCTCCTGCAGGCTGTCATCTGAATTCAGCACACATGGGTGATGAATGAAAGATGTAGCCAGCACGTGCTTGTTTGATAGCCCATCTGGCCTTAAGTTTGAGGTCTTAAGCCACTTCCCAGTTAATGCTCTCTATCAAACAAAACAGCTACATCAACTGGTACTAACTAAAGTTACTGTTTGCAGTGACTAGAAATGCCACATTTTATGGATATATAAGAATATTTGGACTTGATTCATTACGTGACTTCCAATGAAAAACCAGCTGCTACAAGATATAGAATGGGGGATTCATAAGTATCACTGTTCCCCCACGATCTGTATTAAATAAATAGCTCAGTATAATGTTGGGGGTACTGTGCTGCTAGAGTGCTGTCACATTGGATGATATATTAAATACAAACTAGAACATAAAAGCTGCCATAGTGGGTCAGATCATGGACCATCTTATCCAGTATCCTGACTCCAAAGAAGGTCATACCAGAGCCTCAGGGAGCAATTATGGAGTTATCCAGCCCCGCATTCCACTCCCATTTTGCAGTAGTCAGAGGTTTAAGGTTGCCCCAAGCATGGGGTTGTGCCCCTGACAATCTTGGTTAATGGCCATATATAGACCTATCCTCTATGAAATTCTCCAGTTCTTTTTTTAAATCAATTTTACTTTGCACCATCACAACAGCCCATGGAAATGGGTTGCACAGGTTGGCTGTGTATTATGTGAAAAAGTAGTTCCTCATGTCTGTGTTTAACCTGCTGTCTATTAATTTCATCAAGTGACTTCTGCTTTTTGTACTGTATGAAAGAGTAAACACTTTTTACTAACTTTTCTACCCTATCGAGATGGGGAGACCAAAACTACACAGTGTTCAAGATGTGGGCACATCATGGATTTATATATTAGCATTATTACATTTTGTCTTATTATCTAATCCTTTTTTAATAGTTTCTAACGTACTGTTAGCCCTTTTGATTGCTATTGCACACTGAGAGGGAGTTTTCAGAGAACTATTGATGGTGATTCCAAAATATTTTTTTGGGTGGTAACAGCTTTAGAACCACCACTATATATTTAGACAAACAAGGAGTCCTGTGGCACTTTTAAATACTAACAAATTTATTTATCACATGAGCTTTCATGGGAGAAAATCCCACTTCATCAGATGCTTTGAAGATGGGGAACTTACAGAATGGGAGGAAATTAAATGCAGGGACATGTATGACACAGGATCAGTCAGGCTGTAACAGCAAATCAGAATAGGTGTTGGGATTCAAACACTGGGGAACAGCATATAGAGGAAGGTAAGGTCAAATCACCTGTTGTAATGAGAATAAAATTCGTAGTCCCTGTTTAACCCTGAGGCAATGGAATCGAATTTACATATAAGTCCCAATTTTGCAGTTTCTCTTTGAAGTTGTGAATTGTTATTCATTTGTTTGAGTACTGCTATTAACAAGTCATCAATGGAGTGAGCAGGGAGATTGAAGTATTCCCCTATTCATTTTTGAATGTTGTGATTTCTGATGTCAGATTTGTGTCCATTTATTCTTTTGCGTAGAGACTGTCCTGTTTGTCCAATATATAAGGCAGTGGGGCATTTCTGGCACATATTGGCATAAATCACATTGTTGGATGAGCAGGTGAATGAGTTCTTGATGGAGTAACTGGCTTGATTAGGTCCTGTGATGGTGTCTTTTGTGTAGATATAGGGGCAAAGTTGGCAATGCGGTCTGTTGCAGGGATATGTTCCTGCTTTAATGTTTCTGTTGTTTCATCTGTAGTTGCTGGTGAGTATCTGTTTAAGGTTGGGAGGCTGTCTGTAGGCGAGGAGAGGTCTGAGGAGAGAGTTCACATAGCCAGATAAGCCTTTTCAATGTTCATTACTTTGCACTTAGCAATATTGAATTTCATCTGCTATTTGTGGCCCCCTCAGCCAGTTTTGTGAGTTCCTTCCATGATTAATCACAGTCTGCTTTGGACTTAACTATCTTGAATAATTTTGCATTGTCTGAAAACATTGCCACTTCACTATTTCACCCTCTTTTCTTTATCATTAATTGATTAATTAATCATTAATGAATACATTGAACCACACAGGTCCCAGTACAGATCCTTGGAGGACCCTCTCTGTACAGCTCTTTCCATTTTGAAAAGGAACTATTGCAGGAAAATAGCCTCCTCAGCTTTGCTACATAATGCTAGTTTCCTCTGGCAGGATAGGCTTGGGGTAAATCTGCCCCCCCCCGGATGAGTCCTTTGCTTCTCCCCTCAGTGCGTCTCTGTTAGAGTGTCCAGGGTGGGCCTTGGTTTGGGCCTGCCGAATGCCTCTCCATCCCATGGGACCGGTGAGCCAGTCAGTCTAGAACATCTCTAGAGCCCAAGGATGTACCTTTTGCTGGCTCCTTAGGTGGGGCTGTCGTTATGGTGGTGTCGTCCTGGGGGTGGCAGCAGCAGCAGCAGTAGTGCTTCCCCTAAGTTGGTGTCTGGGTTTTTCCCTTCACTGCTCCTCTTCTGGGAAGAAGTTCTATCTTTTTGATTGGGAAAGTCTCTTCTCTTACTGCCACAAGCAGTCTGGCAGTTTGTCTCTCCCTCCACCACCCCCCCCCACCACCCCCCGCAGAGGTGGGGTTTTAGTAGGTCTGCAGTAGCCTTTAATTGAGCTCAGGTGCCTATAATCAATTTGCAATAACTTCCCCTCTGCCTACAGGGAAAAAGGGCTTTAACATTCTAGGACTCACATACTGGCCCTCAAGTACTCTTTTATAGCCCACTGGCCTGGCTTCATCGCACCATTTATTCCTATCCTTTGTTTCCTATTTTTCAGTCCGCTTACTGATCAAAGAGAGGGCCTTCCCTCTTATCCTATGGCCACTGAGTTTCCTTAAGAGCTTATAGTTATGGGACCTTACCAAGGGCTTTCTTAAAATACAACTACATATCAGCTAGATCACCCTTGTCCGAATGCTTGTTGACACCCTCAAAGAATTCTAATAGATTGGTGAGGCATGATTTCCCTTTACAGAAACCAAAGTTCAGACTAGTTGTGATTCCTAAAAATCCCACAGCATTTTAAAAACAAAAAGATGGTGATAATCTTGGTATCCCCATCAAATTTATATTTAATAATAATAGCATTTAACACGTAGGTCCTAATCCTACTGTAATTTACACAAATGTTCTATGTCTGAGGGTAGCCCCAGTGAGGTCAATAACTACATTTAAGCATGCACATATATCTGTACAGGTTTGGGATCCTACCTTATAAATATGAGAATAGACCCTCAGCTGGTGTAAATTTGCATAACTACATGACAGTAAATATAGTTGCATCATTTACAACAGTTGAGGTTCTGAGTGTTTATCTTTAGATCTCAAAATACTTTACAAGTATTACAGTTTTTCTCCTTAATATTTTCCTTTAGTTTTTTAAAAAATAGTTTATAATGACATAAATGGATGTTATTCCCAGGGTTCTCTTTCCCTGTTACTTGAAACCTGTCCTTTCTGCAAAAAAATTCATATTGTTATTCTGCTTTGGTTTGCACATAGCTCTGGTTTCCCCTCTTCACCTGACCAATGGGGAGGTTAGAACATATTGTATGTTGTAGTGTGATTTACGGACTAAGAATGATGATGGAGTCAGGTGTTTTGTTAAGGCCAACGG
Source organism: Pelusios castaneus (assembly GCA_007922175.1). Classification (NCBI taxonomy): domain Eukaryota; kingdom Metazoa; phylum Chordata; order Testudines; family Pelomedusidae; genus Pelusios; species Pelusios castaneus. The sequence goes on along the minus strand of ML685817.1, from coordinate 9,853,510 downwards.
GAATGGGTGCCCTATATATGTTTAAATTAATAGTTATATATTGTAATTAGGACAAACCAACAGCATCGTCTGCTGAGAAGTTTGTTAGACAAAATGGGTTGTGATCCAAACAATTCCCTCATTGTGGTAATACATCCTAGCATTCTACTGCCATCTAACTCACTTGCCAGGTAATTTGTGCCTCCGCAGCTTGAGAAAGCCTGTTTGTAGTGCATGAAGCTATAAGACATGGGGTGATAGTGTGTGCTTACCAAACCGCTGAACTCCGGGACGTTCTAGCTACAGAATTCAAAGAGGCTGCTCCTGGCACCTGGAGGTGAAGTTGGGAGCTTAGCTTAAGAGTGAAGGGGTGCTTGGCCGTAATTTGTGAGTATTGATCCCTGACTCGACTAACATGATTATCTTTTGATTCTGACTGACTGGTCAAAGTCATAAGAGTAGATAGAGTGAGGTGAAAGTGGTGAAACGCTTGTTAAAAAATGTCATCAATTAATTTTTCATACCTGGAAGTCTGGTTATTTTTCCTTCAAAAGCTGATTTAAAGGGCCTTAGCATGGATTGAGGATCTGGCCTACAGATGCTAAATGCACTTTAGGATTGTCATTTAAGGAAACATGAATAGGAGTTGAGGAGAAGATAGAACAGTGAACATAAACTGCCCACTACTAGTTTCCCTCCAGCTCTGGTTTTGACACGTTTTTAAAGAACTTCTCTCTCACAGCAAAGATGAGCAGTTGGGAGAGGACAATAAGAAAAGTAAGCAAGTCAATCAGTCAGTTCCAACTAATGAAAGTTGGAAGACATGGCTTTTCAAACAATCACATTATCCCTTATTAGTGCTATTAATATTCTGAGGTGGTCACCATTTCATCCACTGCTTCCCACATCAGCTTGAATTTTTCCATGTGCTCCTTTTTCATAATAGTATTTAGCCAACTTATCCCAGCACAGTGAGTTGAAGTCATGTGTCAAAAATGCCCTGGCTCATCACCTCTCAAATTCTTACCACTCTCTGTCATTCCACCTTTTATTTGCACTGTTTTGTAGCTAATCATTCACCCCTCCCATCTGGAGCCCCATATCTTCTGCAAGCATAGCACAAACCATTCTTTTATTTTAAAAGTTATGCACAGAAATCAATAGAATACAATCCATTGTGAAGTATTTAACAAAATTTATAACAAAGCAGAGAACTCTTTGGCCCGTGAATTGCAAGTCATCCAAATATTTCACTGTATCTTTGTATGGGTAAGCAGGAAGAGATAAGGAAGTTCTTTGTGACAGAGGCCATCTTTTTGTTCTGTGTTTTAACAGCATCTGGCACAATGGAGTCCTGGTCCATGATTGAGGCATCTATATACTACTGTAAATATAATAGTGAAGGGGCATCTCTCCTGAGCATGTCACACACTTCTCATTGTGTCTCGGCACTTAATATTGCCTCATAAAACTAATTTAGAGGGAGATCTTCAAAAGCACAAAGTTCAGTTAGGGAACCAACTCCCCTTTGTGCTTGATTTGGGTAATACAGAAATAACCGTTTGACTGATAAGCCAAAGCCACAGACATGGAAACAAGCAGCAATAGCCAACGTGTGAAGGCCCTTCTGTGCCTCAATCCTCATGTACCATTCTCCTTGGTGTGATGAAAAGATAAGCTGCAGATAACGCAGGCTTTGCAGCAAGGAATACACGGCAAGGATGTTTGAACTATTGGGAAATAGGATGTGAATGTAGGGTAACTTATCGTATACTGACTGGATAAGATCTGGAGAGAGTTCCTTTTTCAGTTGGTACCCATTACTGGGGCAACCAATGAGATGTTGCCATGCGCTGTGTTCAGTCAATGCAGTAACTGAGAGAGTGCTTATCTCTGATACCAAAGCAAGAAAGCCTCAAACCGCTGCTGAAAACATTTTGAAATAGACATTTGTTGCCCCAGAGAAAAACTAAAAGGTGAATAAGATCCTTGAGGCATCTGTAAGCCTGTGGTGATTAGATATAGGCTGGCACCTTTACCATATACCCACTGCAAGTGTGTCACATGCATGTATAATGCAAATTAATTTTAAACTTTTAGTTGGCACTAGTCTGCTTTTCTACTTTCTTTACCATTTCTATCTCTTTGCAGGACATTTTATCTATATATAATTTTCATGCAGATACACAGAAAGCTGGAACACACCAAACCACTAGCAGTCCTCAGTACAGTGCTTGTGAAAATGTAAGAGGAGACCAGGGAAAAATTCTCAGCATCAGGAGTATGATACACCAACAGGGAGGTCAAAGGAATGATTCCAGCTGACGTTGGATTAGGCCCATACATGTCAAGTGATTCAGGTAACATTCATCCTATGATGTTTGGGGCATTAGCAAAGAAACGTAGTGAACCCCTGACAATTTTTTTAACAATATTGTTTTTAACTTTTTAATTTTAATTCAAACAAAAATAAAGTAAACACTTGATCCAATGGAATAGGTTTCAGCTCACACACTTTGTTTGAGGAAGGGGTGAGGGAAGCATATGGAAGCAGATATTAAAATGCAGAATCATGTTGAAAGAACAGAAAATACTGAAACAGAGATGAAAAGATATGATGATTATTTATATAGAGAGAGAAAACCAAAATTGGGAAAAATTGGAAAACACTGTAAATTCTGAGATATGAAAAGACAATAGACTTTCTGGATTGGGGACACATAGATTGAACTCTAAAAGAAATAAACAGCTCCAAGGTAGGGAGGGAGGGTGGGGGGGGGGGGTTGCCTTTATATCAAGGTCCTGGGCAAAGCTATGTAGCACTAAGATCCCCTGTTTTGTTCTGAAGGCTTTAGTGGCACCTGAATGATGGTTAGGCCTCTTATTTGGGCTATGCACAGGTATGGATTGTGCCCTCGGTAATCAATTGTTCTACTGTAAGGATGTTCTATACTTTATTGAAAAGTTACAGAAAATTGGAAGGTTATAAAAGACCAGAGAAGGAAAAATGTATCTTACCAGAGGATTTTCAAAAGAAAAGCTGAATGGTTGAGTAATCCTGACAAGTGCCCAGTAAATCACACTGCTATTTCTGTGGGACTCTGTTGTTTTTCTGCGATAGACTAACACGGCTACCCCTTTGGAACTTGATTGCTATTCCTGTTATAGTATTGGAACAAATGAAAAATGAAGGGAGAAAAACAAACTAAACATCTAAAAGTTAATAGAACCATGAGCCAAAAGTAAAATGGGTTAATAAAGAATTACAAAATTTGCCAAATACACTTGATTGCTTTAGATAAAAAACAAAGGGCTAGACTCTGTCATGCTGTGAATCAATGTCAATGGACTCATTGAAATTATATTGATTTACACCAGTTAAATATGTAGCCTGAAATGTAGATGAAGAGAAAATGGTAGATTTTGTAGGCCATTTAACAAAGTGATTCGTGGAAATCTTATCGTCACTCTGTTGGAGGTAAAGACTCTGTCATATGAACAGAAAACAGGATATAGAACTTTAAAGAAAGAAAATGACACATGGTAAACTACTGAATTGTGGGCTCTCCGATGAGGTATTGTGGGAATTAACGTTATTGTAATCTTGATATTATTCAATGTCTGCCCTGCTACTCTTTTTACTGCATCTCTTCTGTGGCTAAAGAACAGTCCCCAGCAGTGCCAAAATGAAAGTCTGAATTACCTTAATTTTTTTTCTCTTTTTTTGGGTATGAATCATGTTCAGGATTGTGCTCTGGTTACTTCTGATTCCAGCCAATGCCAGTGTTATAGATTCTGTTGGCACCATTTCTATTTTGGTAGTTTGTGTCAGCAGAATGAACTTTTTGGATCGTAACAACTCCTATATTCTTTGAAAGCTGACTGCTCGCTCTGTTATTTGACCTTTTCAGTGTGCTCTAATATGAATCACTGGCCTTCCACCTTCCTCTCCTGTTTACAGCTTGTGATACCAGAAAGGATGAGGTCAAGAGAACAGCCGAAACGTGGACTAATGAAAAGGTCGAATATATTATTAAGCGTTAAAATTCTGAGAACTCTCTGTTGTGAGAGCGGTTGTGATGAGATGAGGAAATAGCACCGGCATGAGTTCTTTCTTATGAGTGTAAAGAACAAAGGAAATGGAACAAAATTAATCTATTCCCATGACTGTAAGATTCAAACCTTTTTGTCTTCATTTCGTGTTCTACTTAGGGTTCGGACTGAGACATGAACTGGCATTGAGTGAAAGAATGAAATCGTTTTAGCTGTTTTATTGTTTTTTAAAATTGTGAAAATTCAATATAGTGCTTATGAAAATGCTCTAGAGATTCAAGTCCTTTATTCACACTGAAACTACAGCATGAGGATGCAGTCCTTCCCATATGGTCCTTCCAATGTGCTTCATACCTGACCTGGCAAAATCATCTTTAGGGGTGAGAGGTAGTTAGGTTTAAACTAAGCCTCGCTGGGATTGATACTTGGGTATCATTGGTGGCCTGGGTGAGTAAGGAAGAGAGAAATGTGGACATCTCTGCTCCACACTGTCATTGAAGAGACAAAGAGACATATATCAATTAACAAGAGCTGGTTACCAGTAGAGTATAGGGAAAAAATCAATTGGGCCCAGTTTGTGAAAGGATTCATAGATTCTGAAGTGCCCTTTAATGAATGTGACCTAGCAAATATTACATGGCTGAAACACCTAGTTCTGGACAAATGCTCCTACCTGCTGTATCTGCTACCATTAGAAACTTATCAGTTAAATGAATTGTAATACTAGTAAGGAAATCTGCTTTACACATACATCAAGAGACACTTAAATGAGAAGGACAAGAAGGACCCATCTCCACCAATGTCCATTCCCACTGCAATCATGGGGAATTGACAAGATTAGCTTCCAGACACCTGATCTCAACTAATGAGCTGAAATGACAACAGCATCCTTCATATCACACTAACTCAACCTTGTCGAAAAGGAACCAGCCCTAGGGGTAAGAAAATACCTGAGCTTCCTCACAGGTCTAAGGATCTGGCCCCTTAGAACTTTTACCTCTGCTGAAACTGCAAACAACAGGATTAGTTATGATGGATGGCAGCTTGTTCCCAGATGAAGTGGACTGGGGAAAAAAACCTCATTCCACATAGTTCACCCAACAGCTATGAGAGTTTGGCAGCTTTTGAATATTCACTCAACTCTGGGTGGACTGTGCTATTTCACCCAACCAGACAATTTCACTGTTGTAGAGATGGAGGTATTGAAATGTCACATAAAACATCTGTGTGAAGGAGAAGAGTGAGGGAAGAGAACACCCAATAGGAGAGGGGTCACTTAACCAATTGCATCTGGAAACTTGTAGCCAAGACGTTGTTGGATGGATACGTTTATTTGCAGTAGGCAGTATGTAATAATAATGAGAGCTAGTTAGAAGCATTTGAGCATTCTAAAGTGTGGTTGACAAAAGGAAAATAATTATTGGCTTTTTCTCCCCACTTCCCAACTAACTCTAATAATTAATATTTTTCAAATTAGAAAATGCTACTTAGCACATATACAACACTATTAATTTGAGAATTTATGGAGGGGCACAAGCAAAAATGAAACTTTTTCCAAAAACCTCCTAATATTGGGAAGTCCATGCGGGAGAATGATGAGCAACAACAAAACGTAGTCACTTAAACTTTTAAAAGTTACAATTTCTGTGCTATAGTTAAAAATAGTGACTCTCTTGTAAACTCTTTGGGTCAGGAGCTGCTTCTTGCTTTGTGTATGTCCAGGTTGCTAGAACAATGGGACCCAAACATAGGTAATGGTTTGAAGTGCTACTGTAATACAGATAACAACTTGTTCTGATTCTCCTAATGAAAGCCAACAATTTCTTCAACTGCACAGTGTTTATTTTTAAACCACCATAGATCAGTTTTTAAAAATGTAATTTTAGCAGTGGAGCTATAAAACAGCCCTTCATTTCTACGTCTTATATTTCTTTCAGGGGAGAACAGGCGTTGGTCAAGAACTTGAAGGTGGTTTCAAGAGGGAACCAGTCAACGGGAATTTTCTTGCCCTGTGAACAAATGGTTGACCTACTACAGAAATTCCAAGTAATTATTATTGTTCTTTTCTGCCATGGGAAATGTGTCTGCAACTTCTCATAGAATACATCTTCTGGCATAACAATAATCTCATCCCATTACCTCAATGAACAAAATTTAGTCAATCACCTTAGGCAAAGAGCAATTTCTCTCTCATCTGTTTCTTGCTCTGTCCTTTTTGCATGTCTAAATGCTTGGTTTCTTTGGTTTCTTTGTGGTGAAGATTAATGTTCATTGCGGAGGTGGGCTAATAGCATTGCCTGCAGCCAAGCAAAGTGGAAGTCAGGTGCTGTGCAAGGTTGCACAGACAGCTCTGCAAAACACAGTTCAGTCCTCATCTGAAATACCTCTGCTCTTCTTGTTCTCAACGTTGTAATTTTGAATGCTGTCGGTTTTGCCAAATCATAGGTTCGCTTTACGGTCATTGAGTTAATGTATCCACATTCAAAAGCCACTAACCTTATCCTACAATAGGGAAGGATGAGCTGCATGCTGGCAAAGACTATTCACAGGTATCCTGGCAAACCCCCATAGAAATTTAGGCAGACACCTTTCTTTTCAGTAGGCCTGATGGCCCAACCCCCCTTCCCTCCTTCCTAAGGCCTGGTAGCCTATTCACTGGTCTTCAGAAGGTGCCAAATAGCTGCTTTCCAAACGTCTTATATGGTGTTAGGAGTAGCTAGATAAGATCAGTTTTCCCCCATTCCAAAAGAGCTCTGACAGTGGAGTGAGGAATGTTCCTTACTTACTTTTCACTTTCCAAAGGGGTAGCCGTGTTAGTCTATTGTAGAAAGACAACAGAGTCTTGCGGCACTTTTAAAGTGCCCCAAGACTCTGTTGTCTTACTTTTCACTGTAATCTCCTGCTGAAGTCTACAGCATACAAACTCACACACAAACTGGTAGATTATGCTCAGGAGTGGAGCAGGCACAAAACAGCAAAGGATATTTCAGGAGAAATGTGTAGGAATTGAGGCCTGGTATCTGCACACAATAAGCTAAACATTTCCTAGTGGTATCTGGCCCTTATTCACAGTCACGCTAAAAACCATGCTAACCCTGAAACAAATAATGAAAGAAAAGCCAGGCTGCCAGGTGGCCTAATATTTGTGAGCATCAGCATCATGCTTCAGTAAGTCTCAAGTCTTTCACCCTGAGGCCACCTCCTGTTATATTTCTCTCCTGGAAGGAGGGTGTGCCTCAAATCATTCAACAATGACCCAGTTTGGCAGGTCAGAGAGAAACATTAATGGGCTCTGAAAGGGACACTAGCTTTTCTGTAAGTATTTGCCTATAGAGGAATGGGAGGAAAATATGCCACAGTGAGTTTTATATGCAATAGTTAAATTTACACCATGTACCTGACATCCTTCCTTGGCCTGACACAATCAGTCCATTCAAAACTTGTTTCTTTTCTCATCTGACAAACGATCATGCGAACATACAAACTTATTCCTCATGAAAATAACGTAAGAGATAGCAGATGTTCTCAGCTGCTTTCTGGTAATTCTGTTTTAACAAATTATTAAATTCTTCAGAAAGGAAATGGTTAAAAGGTGATTTTTAGCAGCTATTGCTTTGAAGTATACATGCCAAATATATAGTTCAATGTGAAATTAATAAGGAACATCAACTTTCTGTGAATGCAGGAAGTGGCTTCCATTAAAGCCTTATGAAATTTTGCAGAAACATGAGCATGAAAAGGTCACAAGTTTTATCAATCATTCACGTTTGTATTGATTTACAAAAATAAATACTTTTTACTAACTCTAAATATGCTGACTCCAACTACTATTACTATTACTAATTACTAGACCTCCAGATAGTAGGTGTTAAACTTGTAAATGAAACCACGTAACAAAGCGTTGGAATAAACTCACCACTGGCAAAAAAGCAGCATGGTATTTTTGAAGGCAGTTGACATATTTAAATCAGCCCTGTCTGTTTCAGGATTGGAAATCAGTTTTAAATCAATGGAGTTATGTTGTTTTTCACCAGCTGAGGCTCTGGCCCTATTTTGTAACATACCAAGTGTGACCATTTAAAGTTTTACCAGTTTTGGGGTATCTCCAAACTAAGTAGTGGTCAAAATTATACCGTATACATTACTAATTATTCTTATAACTCCAGATTTGAATGAGGGAGGGAAATGGTTGTCCAAGTAGTAGCAGGCTTTATAATTAAGTGCTGTGAACTTAAAGAAGAGAGCGTTTAACTTAACATGATAAACATTGCAGGTGGAAGTTAACTGTATTCTTAATACAGGACAGACCAAATAATTATTTGGTTCTTCGCTATAATAGATATAGCATTTTCCACGTTAACAACCTCGTTTTGTTCTGTCAGGTGAGGCACCTTATTTTGTACATCAAGGTCAGCCTGCGTTCGTCTTTGTTCCAGACACCAAAATAACTAGCAGCAAGCAAAACTAGAAAGAAAATAATTGTCCAAGCTCCTGTTTTGGTCAGGACAGTCCACATTTTGAGAGCATTGTGTCAATTTCTGTTCCCTTTTACACCAGTGTAACTGGAGTTCTTCAGGTGTAGTTGAGAACAGAATTTTTATCTGGTTACCAGTCTCTGTTTCCTCAGTTTTCACCACAGTTCCTTCTGCCTGTCACTAAAGGGCCACTGGTATGCTCCAGGGAAAGCTGCTTCTCTTTCTCCTCCTTTGTTGAGCCTTGCAGTTCCCTCTGGGTATGCTACCCAGACACAGAAGAGATAGAGCATGAGATGGAAAGAGGAAGGAATCACCAAGGTCAGTCTACTTTCACAGGACGGCTGATGTCCCTCACAGCAGCTTCAGAAATGAGTTGTCCTGTGACCTCTCCGGCAGCAGTGATGACAGGCAAGTCGCAATGTAGTTTCCAGGTTACAGAAGCAGGTTCTGACCAGGGTGGTCAGTTGGGAATGGGTCCCTCTGGTTCTTGAGTTGTAGGGGTCTCTTAACTAGTGTGGGAGACAAAGGGAGGGTTATGAAAAATGGTACTCCAGAATGGTGTATTTCTTCACAGTACACGGGGGCTACAGAGTAAAAATCTGAAAACTGATTAATTTTATCTCAACCAAAAACACAATTATTCAATACATATGAGCCACCTCCTCAGAAATCTGGAGGCATCTTTCTCTTCAAAGCTTAACCTCTCTTTTGTAAGTCTTAAAGCATTGGGGAAACCTGCTTAGCCATATTAATTGCCTCATGAAGAGGAGAAGGATTTATAAGCCGAAAAGAAGAAAACAAAGTGCCAGGTTTTTGTTTCAGTCTTTAGCACAATGAATACTTGGGAATACAGTCCAGACAGGCCTGCGGCACTCTCTGATGATTGAGTAGCAATAGATTAGTGAGTTCAAGTTTTGTTTTAGACACAGTGACAAGCTTGTCATTTGTCTTGTAATTTTAAATTGGTGGTGGGTGATGGAGAATCTGAGGCGATTTAATCGTGCTGAGGCCATAAGTCAAAAATTGTAGCAATGTTCCTGGTAGCTTCAACTCTAAATATCTGAATAATTTTATTTGGAGGATATGTGACCAGTGATTTTAAAGGAATGCAAATTAGTGACCTTGAAAATGAACAGAATGCTGGCTGTCATTTTCAGATTTGCACTCCACCAAAACAAAATGTAATAGTAGTACGTGCAAGGTCATGCATTTAGGGATTATTAACAGGAATTTTTGCTATAAGATTGGAACACATCAGTTGGAAGTGACAGAGGAGGAGAAGAGCCTGGGAGTGTTAGCTGATCACAGGATGACTATGAGCTGCCAATGTGATGCGGAGGAAGGAGGGGAGAGAATGAACTGATGGGATAGCCTAGTTTGGCAATTAATTGATCTTTGACTACTACTAAATATGCCAGTGGCTTATGATAGGATGTTAGATAGGGTGAGTTCTGAGTTGGTGCAGGGAATTCTTTTTTGGGTGTCTGGCTCATAAGTCTTGTCAGGGGCTCTGGGGCTTTTCACTTTCCCCTGCAGAATGGGACATGGGTCACTTGCTGGTGGTTTCTTTGTACCTTGAAGACTTTAAACTATGTTTTGGGGACTTCAATGATTCAGTCATGGGTTAGGTGTCTATTTCAGGAATGGGCGGTAGGTTCTGTGGCCAGCATTGTACAGGAGGTCAGACTAGATGATCATATTGGTCCCTTCTAGCTTTAAAATCTATGAAAATGCTTCTCCTTAGAGAACCCAGGCCTTTACACTATGTAAAACATGAGCTGGCATTTCTAGAATTCCATAAGAACATCCATTGATATGAATGGGAGCTTTGTGTACAGAGTGCTTACGCGATGCTGGCCTTATTACACTTTGTCTAGGCATTATACTCATAAGCTAAAACTAGAGTCTCAGGGCAGGTATACATGTACGGCAGCAAATTCGTCATCGTCAGATTTAACTTCCCAATCAACTGAGAGGGTCTGTGAAGACCTGCTCAGCCGATCAGTAAGTCGATCCCTGAGGACCATCCCCTTCCAGTGGACTACTGCTGTGTTGACGGAAGGCCATTTCCCATCAACTCAGTTCACTATGGAGACCACGGTAAGTAGGCAGTCGAAAGATGAAGGGAGATACACAAGTTATATTAAGTAACTTGTGTATCTCCCTTCGACTGCCGCTGTGGCAGTGTGGACCAGGGCTCAGCGGTTGTACAGTTGAACCTCATAGTTACGAACACCTCAGGAACAGAGGTTCGTAACTCTGAATAAAATGTTCTGGTTGTTCTTTCAAAAGTTTACAACTGAACAATGACTTAACGCAGCTTTGAAACATTACTGTGCAGAAGAAAAAAGCTACTTTTCCTTTATTTGGTTTACATTTAACAGAGTACTGTACTATATTTGCTTCTTTTTGTTTGTTTTGGGGTTTGTTTGGGGATTGTTTTTTGTTGTTGTTTTTTTTTAAAAAAAATTCTCTCTGCTGTTGCTTGATTGCATATTTCCAGTTCCAAATGAGGTGTATGGTTGACCAGTCAGTTCATAACTCTGGTGTTTTTAACTTTGAGGTTCTACTGTATTTAAAAGATTTTCAGATCCATGACAAGCATGTGTGTGAGGTTGTGGTGAAAACCATTTTGTGTGCAAGATCAGCAGAATCTTCCCATGTTAATCTGGCTGACTTCCAACTCAGTTAATTACATTCCTCCCACCTGAATTCCACTCTTGCAATACAGAAATGACACTGGCTTGCTTCACTCTTGTAGGTGATTTCATCTTTAATTCTAAGAGGCCTGCAGTAGCAAGCCCTATGAGTGTGGTACAGATTGAGTGCCACCCGTTAATAAGAACTTTGTTCAGGTTTTGTGGTGACCTCCTTACAGTTAATGCTTAAAGAAAATACGAACATGTATTTTAAAATACAGAGTATTAGCTTGAAGAGGAGATTTTTAATATGAAATGGTAAAGTTTGGTTGGATTAATGGTAAATAACACATTCAATGTGACCTAGATCCCTGGCTAGAAATTCTGATGGGTCTAGAGTCATTATACAGAATTTCCTTGCTCTCCAGTTAGCAGAAAGTCAATAGGATTATTGTTAAGCAGCAGGCTGGTAAACACAAGAATGTTTTCATTAAACAGCATTGGGATTCAAAGTTGTTTATATTGACCTTGCTTTCCAATACATCAGAAACCAAAGGAGAGATTTTGAGATTCTGAAAGAGATAAGGCCCTTTCATTCCATCTTTTTCTTGATCTGTTAGTGCCATTGTATGACACAGGAGCATTCATTCCCCTGGAAATAATAGGGATCTCACAGCGTGGAAAAACTAAAGGGACCTTGTTGCCCAATTAAGGGCCACATCCTGCCTTTGCTTAACACGTAGGGCATGTAACTTCAGTGCAGTCAATGGGTTTATACAGAAGTGACTTCAGCTTTCTGCCCCTTAAGGTTGCATTAAAGAACTTAATATGAAGGTGAAAATTAATATTTTGAGCCCCAGTGCAGCAATAAGCTCAATGCAAAGAGACCCTAGGGTCTGCCTGGCACGTCACTGATTCTACTCTGCTGTTCTGAGGATAGTAGTATACTGGATTTTGGTTGTGGAAACTGAAAGCTCTGATAAATTCTATCAGTTTAAACTCTTGCTTTATGTCAGAAGGGTCCCAATCCTGCAGACACTCTGACCCTGAAAATGCTTAAGCTTGTGGATAACTTTACTTATGTAAGCAGCTCCATTACTTAGATGAGGAAAGTTATATATGTTTAAAGTCTATAAAATCATGACTGGTGTGGAAAAAGTAAATATGGAAGTGTTATTTACTCCTCATAAAACAAGATCTAAGGCTCACCAAATGAAATTAATAGGCAGCAGGTTTAAAATGAACAAAAGGAAGTATTTCTTCACATACTCAATCTGTGGAACTCCTTGCCATAGGATATTGTGAAGGCCAAGACTATCACAGGGTTCAAAAAAGACCTAGATACATTAATGGAAGATAGGTCTATCAATGGTTATTAGTCCAGATGGACAGGGATTGCTGTTTGCCAGAAGCTGGGAATGGATGATAGTATGGATCACCTGTTCTATTCATTACTTCAGAAGCATCTGGCATTGGCCATTGTTGGAAGACAGGACTTTGGGCTAGATGGACCATTGATCTGACTCATCATAGATGTTCTGCTGTTCTTATGATAAAGGCAGAGAAACAACTACATAGATGCAACCACATTGATTCATATATTCAAAGGCCAAAGAGACCATTGTGACACTCTACTTTGACTTCCTGTATAACACAGGCCAAAATAATTCCTAGATCATTATATTTTAGAAAAAACCCCAACATAGTCTTGATTTTCAAATTGGCAGCAATAGAGAATCCACCATGACCTTTGGTAAACTGTTCCAATGGCCAATTACTCTCACTGTTAAAAATGTATGCCTTATTTCCAGTCTGAATGTGTCTGTCTTTAACTCCCAGCCATTGGATTGTGTTATACTTTTCTCTGCTAGAATGAAGAGCCCATCTGAGACAAAAAGTACCACATGCATTAAGTCATGAATAACTAGGCCATGTCCACATAATTGCAACAAATAACAGCAGTTCATCACAAAAAGCAATCTGCACTTCACAGTGTTTAAACCTGCTGATGTGAAGCCGTGCAAATGGCCTGCCTCTGAAAGTGACACTAAACGGTGTCTTGTGAAATGGCACCTTGGATTTCTTATTCACTTTTTAATGGAGCTATTTATTACACTTTGGAAAATGTAATTAAAAGTTAAATCATCCATTTGACATACAGTTTATTGGTCTTGCCTAATTAAAGTCCGTCTAGGGAAGAAGTGCAGTAGTAAACCCAGGTGGCATTGCTGTGAAATCATACCTGCTTTCTCAGGGCATGGTGAAGCTGGAAGGGAGATGGAATACAGCAAACTGGTTAAAGGAAGCAAGTGAAACAATTTTCTTTGACTTCTTGTTTGTTACCCCCACAGATGTCCCAAATAAATCAGATAGGCTATAGCAATAGCACATGTTAGGTAATTTCCAAGCTGTGTTCAGAGTCGACAAAGTCATTAAATACATTTTACTGACCTTCTGCACTGCAAAGGAGCTGTATAAATGCTCTGAGTTTCCCCTGCAATTCATATTCTTTCATCTTTATTATCACTCATGCTTTCAGACACACAAAATTCCCAGGCAACTCATTCAGTCCTTTATAGATCAGGGTGGGGAGGGGACAGGTGTTTGGTATATGCACTTCACATACTGAAGCATGTCCAGGAGTAGAGTATTTTGAATACTGACTTCTTACAGTGCTGAGAATCTGATAAAACTCCCATAGGCGGGAGGCTCACTTTTGCATAGATTTGGTACTCAAGGCAGGTTGCCAAATTGGAATCTTTCCTTGAGAGGAAGAATCGTCCAGTAACTCGGATGCTGAAATGGGAGACCTATGTTCGAGTGGGACCTGGGTTCCCCGATTAGCAACAGAATTCCTGTGTGATCTTCAGAAAGTCACTTAATCTCTTTGTCCCTTCATTAGGCATATCTGTAAAATGGGGACAAGGGTACTTCTCTATGGTGTTGTGTGGAAGAACTACATTAAAAGATTGTGAGGCACTCAGATACTATGGCAACAGGAACCACAGAAGTAATAGGAAGTAAAACGCTGAGTAAACTACAGCCCCCATTACTTTGTTTTATATGTTATGCAAATTCACCCTGAATGCATTATCTGAATTTAAAAAAAAAAAAAAAAGCAGTTGGGGGTATGTCATGCATCAGAGCGTGACAAAGCTCGGCAGATATGCAGAACCACTGCAATAAATTAGCATCTCTTCTCCCATGGCAACACAGGCATAGACAGAACTGGAGGCAGGTGTCACTTATACCCTCAGAAGAAACTGAGTTTTATTGTTGGGTTGCCGACATCCATGGTTTTACTGTGTGTCTCACAATATTTGATGTCCCATCGACCGCACTCTGCAGCTTGCCTGGGAATCTCAGCTTTCGTTTTAATAGTACGTTGCTAGCCCTTGCGGCTGCAGAGCAAGCTTTGAAAATGTGAAGAGAACCCACCTGAAGGGCTGAAAAACCAAAAGGCAAATAAAAAGAAATGAGAAATTATTTGCTTCAATCTCATGGCTTTTAAACCAATCTCATGGTTTTTGAGGCTTGATTCATGATATTAGAGTGCTTGCAGTTGGCTGTGTGGTTGGTTACTTCTAGCTTGGAGCTAATGAGCTCTCCTCTTTCCCTTACCATATCTTGCAGGAGGTGAAGTGGCTGTCAACCATGCTATCTGTTACTTTGCATTGTAACCCCAGGCCTGTGGGACCTGCGCTTGAGTGTCCACACGGCATTGTAAACTGGGGCACAATTGCTGAACCCAAATCTCACAGCTGTGCTGATGTGTTTCTACCGCACTATGCAGACCTTCTGGTGTGGGTCTGTGGCTTGAAATGTGTCCACACGTGCAAAATGACAGGGGTCTTAGCATGATTCTGACTCAGCTCCCACATATTGCTGGGTGGCTCTTAGGAACTGAGTCCTGAGGGCCTACTGACCTGAGTCAGACAGAGTTGTATGTGGATGGGAAGGGGATTTGGACTCCAGTTTTAGTCTGGTCCCAGATTTACAATGCAGTTGAGACATAACCTGAGGGAGGGCCATCAGTGAACCAGCTGAAGAGGAGGGGTAACTGAGAGGAGCACTGTGTATCCAATCAGGGTGAGTCTGGGAGAAGCTCTCCCTCTCCTTTTAGAAGATGAGGGACAGGCTGTGCACCATGCCACTCCCCCTTAATTTTACGGCTTTTATTACCCCTGCTCCTGCTCTATTCTATTCCTCCAGAGCTCCAAAGCCAATTTTTGCACCTCCTATAGGTCTAGATGCTGTTGCTCCATTGATCACCTACTATAGATGTAGATCTATGGGTGTTAAGACTCAGGGGTGGGATAATTTACTAGGGGAGAAGGGGAATAACTTTGAGACCTGTCACTTTGCAGTACATTCATGCTACAGCCCACACTGTCTGGTATTCTTTTAAAGTAATAGCCTGCAATGTTAATTATCATCTTCCTGAGAGAGCAGGTAGTGTTTTGTTTTGTTTTTTAAAGAGAAACAATGTTCACCCATCAGGGCCATGTTTCCAAACTCTCCAACAGCTCTAATCCAGGTTTGCTGACATCTTGCTATACATCCTGACATGCAGCAATGCCTGATCTAATCAGGGGGGTGAAGATTGTATAATGGTAGGGCAATACATAACTTGGAAAGAACAGGAGAAGCCTGAAGCATTTTAAGACCATAGTGTAGAAATGCAGTCTGACTTCCATCTCCATAGTGTCACTCATCTATAACTAAACAGTTCTATGGGAGTCACTCACGGTTAAACAGAGTTACCCTCACCTCAGTTTTGTGTAGCAACCTGTACTAGATTATCAGAGTAAAAATTGTGGCCCTGGGTGTGTATCTGTTGCGTTCAATGACCTATAGAGTCCTGAATGGTTTGGTACCAGCCTACCTGAGGGACTGCCTCTCTCCCCATGCCATTCTGCCAATGCTGCAGTCAGCCCAGACATTTGAGATGGATCCTCTCATTACAAAACAGAGAGGAAGGCAGGTTGGATGTTCTCTGTGAGGGCTATTGGATGCTTGACCTTGCTTCCCGCTCCTGAGCTGAAATCTTCTGAATTTGGTGACCTTGTAGGCAATCTACTCCTGTTTGATAAGGCTGAGAGTTTGTTTCCTAGGTGATGAAGGGATGGAAAGAAGTTCTTGAATGAGACTGGCTGGCTAACTTCCTGTATGAAATTGATTATTTTAGCATTACTAAGATGAATTGTACTGGTAATGGTGTGTTATGGCATTGATAGCCTTGGAGAGCCATTCCTTTAGTTATTATTTATCTTAAAATAAACAAATTCCATGCTATTGTCTGAGATTTTCTGGAAGTAAGCAATATCTACTCAAAGCATCATTAGCTCAAGAATAGGCTTTCTGTTTTGAACAAGGTGACTGCAGAATAAGTGAAGCATGGTAAGCTTGAAAGCAGAACAAGTTTCCAGTGCAGTCCATCTATGTTAGAGGTTTCCACTGAGCTAGCAGCATAGGTGACTAGCCCTCACCCTCACCTCCCACCCCCAGTGTAGACTTGATGCAAGTGGTCGTCTAGACACACTTACTCTCTGTTAAATGTACCTTTGTGTAGGTTAGCTTAGTCAACTTCAAAGGGAATTAACCTAAACCATCCAAGATCCAAAGGGGGTAGCCATGTTAGTCTATTGCAGAGAAACAGACAGAGTCCCGTGGCACTTTTAACAGGACTCCGTTTCTAAATCATCCAAGGCACTCAGGGGGCATTTAGTCCAGAATAGCGATTGCACTTTAAATTCACACCCTCAGTTATTTCACAGTATCTGCCCCATGTAGATAAGCCCTAAGTCATAGGAAAATAATGGCAAGTGGGGAGAGACTACATCCTGAGAAGGATGCAATATCTTTTTTCTCCTTTTTTGTCCAGGATTCAATAATCCAGGGGCTTCAGATCTAAGGCAAGACCTTTATTGGCTGAGTTAAAAGGCCCAGCTCCACTCACCAAGCCTATGGCAGACTCATACACCATACATATATGTTCCAGTCACTCTAGGGGGGAGCAGAGCACTGTCCTGTGGGCGGTGGGTCACACAAGCAGGTGCATCCTGCTCTTTGATCTGATGACTTAGAGATAATATAATTATATCATGCTGCCTCGGTGGTCTAGCCTTTTGCTGCACCCTTCATCTGTTGTTTTTCTTTTAAAATGAGTTTTTTCAGGACAAGACTCTTTCTATGTCTTCCTAATATATGCAAACAGCTGGTGTAAATCAGTCTAGCCTGAGGATTTATGCTGTTTACATCAATTTGACTAACTTGCTCTCTTAGGACTGTACAAAATCTAGTATATTTGAGGGTGCAATTGCAATGTAGGTGCTTTTTTTTCTCTTAAAAAAAGTAATAAAAGCTATTTGCTTTTCAATATCTAACCATTAACAACACAGAATGGAAAGACCATGGGATGCTTTGTGGCATATGGCTGTTTTGGTGAGGGGTGGAGTTAAGGAAGGATTGAAAGTCAGGCTTTCAATAGGATGCTAGCTTCTACTTTAATTACAGATCAACTACTTCCGCTCGAGTTTCGATAGAAGCATAAGGAGGTAAAACACACCACTCAAGAAAAGGAAGAGGAATACGAGGGGGGAATCCAAGCTAAAGTATAAATCATCAAAGAAGCGAAGTTATAAAAAGCCCTTGTAGGCCACCCCAAAAAACCTCAAACAGGTGCATAACTGTTGATGGGCATGGTTTCCAAGTTCTTGTTGACTTTTCCAGAATGATGGGGTAACTTTCACATCACAACAAAGTTCACTTGAATAAAACTCCCAGCGTGTAAAGCATTCTGTCTTCGGCATTGGTTTCTTTCAGTGTCGCTCATGCATGTCTTCAGTTCCACCCATTTTATTTGAATAGATTTAGTGACGATGATACCAGGAAGAGTCCCACTCTCCATTTTGTACTGATGTTTCCCTTTATTCTTCCCACAGTTGCTCTGAAGGAATGGACAGAGCTCAGGATTCTATCTCAAACATCTCTGTTTTAATTTGACTTCTTTAGAGGCTTGTTTACATGGAAAAATTAATCTGAATTAATTAGAGGTAAGAATTTAAAGTGGATTACTTAGATCCTGCACTAAACTCCTGTGTGGACACTTTCATTCAGAATTAAAGAAGCATTACTTTGGTTTAATGAAAGCCTTTCCTTTAAATATAGTTAAATTTAGTTTAAAAACCATAAAGCCACTAAAGCACATGGCTACTACACTGGTACATAAGTTTTCTAAGCATTTGGAATTATTGCCTTCCTGAGTCACAACAGTTCAGTTTGTGACCCCTTGCTTAGCAGTGCTCAGAATAACATCAATAGCGGAGGATGGCTTTACTGGTTCCAAAAGTGGCATATCTAGAGCAACAGCCTGAATAATGTAGTAAATGCATGTTGGCTGCATTTTCACTCTCTGCTTTGAACCGCATTAGCTGTCGTGCATTGCTGCCTAGTGGAAGGCTATTCATTGAATACCATGGA
Source organism: Pelusios castaneus (assembly GCA_007922175.1). NCBI lineage: Eukaryota > Metazoa > Chordata > Testudines > Pelomedusidae > Pelusios > Pelusios castaneus. Next base: position 9,834,882 of record ML685817.1, on the reverse strand, counting down.
GAGTATTTAGTCCGTATTAAGTCACAGGTTGCTCCTGTTCCAAAATTAAATTCCTTTCTTTCAGGAACCTGAGCCTGACTCTGAAAGACTTCCTACTTACTTCAGCAGCTGCTGGATCATGACCTAAAAGTCACAGAGTCCTGTGGCACTTTTAAAGACTAACCGATTTATTTATCGCATGTGGGAGAAAATCCCACTTCGTCAGATGCTTTGAAGCCAATTATCAAAAAGGTAACTGTAAAAAAGAAAAAAATTGGACATTACATGACGGCATATCCTCCCTCAAGGACTCCTACCTGAAGATGGTGTGACAGAGCCAGGCCTGATGGCTATAGGAGGGTGGTAGAAGACAGGTATATTAGCTCCAGACTCAGCAAGACCCTGTTTCCAAGGTAGCTGGAGCGGGGCTGCTTTGAGCCATTTAAGGCATCTGACTCTAATTAAGTCATCTAGCTCATTTGAAGCATCAGACTCCAATTAAGGGTAGACGATAAAAAGCTCTTGTAGCAGCCAGGCAGGGAGGGAGTTTGGGTGTGTTGTTTGGAGGTGGAGATAGGAGCAGGGTTTGGTGTGTGGAGGAGTACAAAGTGAAGAAGAGTGGAGGAGATCTGACCAGTAGCTGTTACTGACAGCACCTAGGAGGTACAGGCAGTCAGGGCAAGTCAGGGCTGGAGGGACTGGCGATCCATAGTGGTGCGGAGGAGGGAAGATTGTACCTCAGCTGCCTGCCACAACCTGAAGCACAGGACTCACGGAGAACTGAGAGCACTCGGTTTGCCACAGATGGCTTTTCTAAAAGCTAGTGCTCCACACACAACTTGGAATATGAAAATCATAGGCCATTTTACTATGCCTCCATCATCGTCTGTAGTAAAGCTTCGGCCTCAGAATGTACCATCTGCACTGAAGGTGGAATTCAGGCTGCTGCTGTTACCTCGTTATGATGCATAACGTATGAGTGGGACTCCCTCACTAATGGAAAGGTTGGAGAACACTGGCCTATAAATCTGTGTAGGAAAAATGATGGGGGTGCAAGTTACTTTAAACAGAATTTCCACCCCCAGTCACTTGTGCTTCCACTTAATGGAATCATTTTATTTTTGTATTAACACATGCATTTGTATGGGTTTAAAAATAACAGAAGCCCCCGCTCTCGGAGGATCTTCTCTGCATTCACCCACTTGATACGGCATTCATTCCCTCTAGCCCGTGTCATGGTCCTTGCTTCCCACTAAGCAAGCTTGATCTGCCTGCAGAGGGTGTCAACTGTGTTCTTTAATCACAGCTGAGTGATGTGAACCACTCCCTTCTCCTCCAAGGGCTGAGAATGCTGTCTGATCTGCATTCCCAGTCTCTGCTGGCTCAGTGAGTGGAAGCAGGGCAGGGAAAATGTCAAACAGGAGAATTTAGTGTACTTCAGAATGCTATCAACAGACTACGGGTCGCATCTAGTGGAGAGAAAGTTTAATGAATGAGAGAGATGATTTCATTTTTGTCCAGAAATTATTTCTGTTAATGTTTATTTGCATGTTATTTTCATTTCATTGCCATGGCAGAAAGCTGGGCCAATGAAAATTTTCTCTTTTGTATGCTCTCCAAAATGATCTTTTGTGGATCCTTAGAGATCTTTTGGAATTCTTTCTGAGGAGAAGGCCTGGCCATTTTGGGGCTCCTTGTCCCTCTTCAGGTCCTGTATGAAAAAGGAGACAAAAAAATCTTCGCAAATTATGTTTCATAACGTAATAAACTGTTATTACCAAATCACTTGGAACTGCAGGTTGCTACCCTTACTTTATGAAATATCCCATAGAATTGAGTGGAACAATATCCTGCTCAGCTTGATTAAGGTAGCAGAAGCTAGCCTCTAAAGAGAAAATCCAAAATCCTGCTTGTCACAACTGAGGAGACAGAGACACAGAAACAGCACATGGTAGCAGAGTGGGGTCTGGCTGTAAGGGATTGTATTACTTCAGAGAAACTTCAGAATCATTTTTTGTTCTTCACCGGGTTTGACTGCTCTGCGTTTCTCCATCCTGGGGGAAGTGGAGCAGTTAATAGCTCACTCACCTTTCATGTGACCCCATCCCTACCACACCTTTGAGTGACAATTATAAAAGCAGTGTAGAGAATTCCCAAAAGGGCGAGGGCAAATTAATCCCTTCAGAACAACACCAACCTGACACTTCATGGGTGGGTCTCTGTTAGTCTCAGAGTAAATTAACATCTTTTCTCTTCCTCATCCAGGTCGCTCTCCCTTTTAGTTTACGGTGTGTGTGATCACCTGCCCCACGCACCCGTGATGATGGCTGTCTACACTGCTTAAAAAGTCGCTCCCTCAAACAGCAAGTAACAGTTGTTTTACTCTCTTAAAGACGACTCGTTTTTCTCTCTTCTTTCATCCAAATATATGTAACTGGGGTCAATTGCCTATTGGTATAAATTGGAATAGTTCCTTTCACATCAGATTTATTTCAACAGAAAGTGATATTGTCTTACTCTTTAGTTCCCTCTACAGTACTGGCTCTCGACCTTTTTTTATAGTAAGGGCCTTCTTCCATACTTCCATCTTAGGTACTTGCATGCCCTTCATCAAAGTGCTTCATGGTCATTAAAGGCGTTAACCATTATCCCTTTACTGTATGGAAGCACTATCTCCATTTTTGCAGATGAAGAACCAAGGGGTTGGGTAGATTAAGCAACTTGCCCAAGGTCACATGCTAAAACTGAGCTAGAGCCAGGATTGCCAGGTCTTTTCTGTCCCAGTCTTCTGCTCTCCTCCTAGAGATCCTTTCCTCTCCTCCTATTTAGCATGATGGAAAGGACAGGATGGTCACAACCCCGTGATACCTCTGGTCACAATCTCTATATTGAGACAACATTGATAACCTCCCTGTGATGGGTCAAGCCCGTGGTTTGTCCTATGAAAGAGATGTTTCACTCCCCTGATGGGTGGCACTGGCCCCATGGCCCTTCTCGGTGGGGCCCAGGTCTTCTCTGGGCCATGTTGTCACTTCTGTGCCTCAGTTCAACAGCCCCTGCACAGGGCTGGGATCCCTGCCCAGTTGGGCCAGGCAGGGACTTTGGATAGTCTGCCAATCTCTCCCTGTATAGGAAGATGCTTCCCTTTCTCTCATATGTAGCTTCTCGCTCCTTAATACTCCTGGTGGCTCTGGGAGTCAATCTACCTCCCTTGCTGTCCCACCCCTTTGCTGGAGCCTCTGCAGGGCTTTTAACCCTGGCTTCCTGCCAAAGAAAGCACAGTCTGTCTGTGAGTTAGGAGTCCTTCTGGCTATTGTGGAAACTGAGAGCTCCCCCTCTGGCTGGAGAGGTTGATACACCCCATCACACACCCCCTCCCTGGAATAATATTACTTTATATGAAGGGACAAGGTGCCAGATGGACAAATCTGGAAACTGAAGGCTTTGGTGTATCATCAAAGAACATACAGAAGGGCAAAGTTCCCTGCCACCATAACTCCACTCTGTTCTATAGATGACCTCTGTGGTCTAGTTGGCATGCCAGATATTTTGATAATTTGTATAATAGCACCCTAAGGAAGACATTTGCATCTCCCTGTTTTCAATTTATGCAGATGACCATAGATGGCATCAAGAAATGTAACTGCCTATGCCTGTGTGACTTGGGGCAGGTGGAAGATCTACCCTATTTTTTATTATCTGTATTGCCAGATGAGGTCAAAATGGCTTTCCACGGTTTTGTCCTGGATGCCTTTTCCTATGACCTCTCAAAAAGTAGGTCACTTGTTAGGAACTAACAATGTATCCATGATTCAAGTGGTTGCACTGTTTGCAGGGGCAGTCGGTAAAATAAAGAAAAGGCCGGGTGATCGTATATGGTTTATGAGATTCTCAAACTTTTTGTATTGCTGACCCCTTTCATGGAGCAAGTCTCTGAGTGCAACTCCCTTGTCCCTGTAGATGCCTGCTCCTGGCCCCCATGGGTTCCCTGCTCTCCTTTTGCCCCTAACTTCCCTGCACTGTGCCCTCTTCACCTGTAATCCCAGCAAACCCCCTCCTGTGCCCACCTGGGGAAAAAGAGGTACATGAACAGAGCAGTTGGTATTGCTGCTGTTCTCACTTCAAAAGCTGCTCCTCCAAGCACTGTAGAGTAGGGGTCGGGGGTAGAGGGGAAACATTAGGGTTTTGTGCATCCAGGTCACTTTCCTCACTTTGGCTGTGTAACAGATGGGCAGAGAACAGCAACTCCTGATTGCTCACCTCACAGCACTGCCCAGGTGGGGAAATTGACCTGGATGCAGGAGCCCTGGCATTACTTCTTACTCTCCCCCCACAGTCATAGAATCATAGAAACTGGAAGGGACCACGACAGGTCGTTGAGTTCCATTCCCTGCACTCATGACAGGACAGTCTCCGAGGAAAACAAGGAGAAACACTGGGGATTGGAGTGAGAAGTATCTATATATCAGTGCTCTGTCCCCTTCACTAGGAGGAAACGAATAGGCTCACAGCCCCATGCCCAGGCTGAAGTCAGGGCCCATGACTTGTGACTGCCACATAAACACACTGCAACCCCTGATGCATTGCAACCCCGGTTTGAGAACCAATGGCGTATAACCTTTTTAGTCTTTATTTGTAAGTATGGTAAAGTTCTGTAATTTTATAACTTTTAAGTTTCAGTGTAATATGTTTGGGGTATTGCTCCCTGGCCTATGGCTAAGTCAGTAATAATAAGCTTTGCTTGGCTTTGCAAGTGGGTACTTCAGACTCCATAGTCCTAACAGTTTTGGCTTCTAGTTCATCCACACAGGCCACTCAACAGCCTTCACATGTTAAAGTTTTTGATTACAGCCAACCTAGGTGGGATTCAAATGAATAATCTAGTGGCAAAAAGAACCATATCTTATGATTAATCCCCAGAGCTCTTAAGTCCATCCTGTGCCCTGCCTTTTCTTGCTAATGCAAGCAGTTTAGGCTGCAACTTCTTGTTGGAGAAAAGACGAGGCACCTATAAAACAAGAATGTCCCTGTGATGGAGTGTACTCCCCACTCCAGTGCTGCAAGAGTTGAATTAGGCCAACTGTGCCAAGTCAGCTAATCAAGCTGCAGCCGTGGGAGGGGGATTTAGACTGTGTGGTGGGAGCTAATTAGAAAGAAGCTCACCTGTGTGGGAACAGGAAGGGCTTGTATAAAGAGAGGAGGCTGGAAATCAGTGGAGAGAAGCTGCACAGAGGAAACCTGCATCCCTTCCTATCAGATAAGGGAGGAGGAAGAAGGGCTGAAGAAGCAGTCTGATAGGAGGGAGTCGAAGCATGAGACCATAAGGTTGATGCAGATGCAGAGCTTAACTGTTCACTACAGGACCGTGGACTGGAACTCAGAATAGAGGGTGAGCCGGGTTCCTGTACCAAGCACTGTAGAGTGGCGTTGCTAAGGGCGATGGAGAAAAAGACCGCTAGAGTCACTGTTGGCATGACCCAGTCAGGGTAGCAGGCGTGAGGATGGCCTGACACTGCCTGTGGAGAGAGGCCCAGACAGACCTCCCCGGAAGTGGAAAGCGCTGAGTGATCTGGCCCCAAGGCTGAGTAATGAAGATGCAGCAGGAGCAGTTCCTGGAGTGAAAGAGGGGCTGCAGACTGACTGAGAAAAAGGCAGAGTTATGGAGTCCAACCGCAGGGAGGAGTGCTGGCCTGGCAGAGCTAATCCCCAGAACTGCCAGGAGGAGGCGCTGTCTAGCAGTGAGTAGAGCCCTCCACGGTTCCCTCCAGTGGTGAATAGAGTCCCCGCAACCCCTCAGCACCATTCCCACTCCCATATGCTCACACACCCTGCTCCAGGCCTGTGCCGCCTTCACAGCACACCAGCAAACACCCATTCAAACCCTGAGGAACTAATCTTTCTTGACTTGCTTGGAAAAGTTCATCAGTTATGTTGTTTCTGATTTTTATTCTTTTTAATCCATTGAGACTGTGGTCCAGCAAAGTACATGCCATTGAAGTCCATCAGACTACTTGGTCCTTAAAGGCAAGCACATGCCTAAGTCCTTTAAGTCTATCATAGGCTACATTTGGGAGGAAAAGCCTGTCTGGAAGCTGAAGGTTCAGTAATTTGATACACTGCAAAATCCATCAGGGATAGATGCACCTAGACAGGAGTCGAGTACACTCAGTGCACCAATCTCCACTGGAAATTAGTGAAGCACATTTACAAGCTTGGAAAGGATTTTTTTTTAAGAAGAGCTCTGACCTGCTCAAAAAGGGTGGGAGAGGGAGGTAGTCCAAGTTCTGGAAACACTAAACTCAGTTTTCATTTTTGTGCCATGAGGACAAGTTTAACGCCAGGGTGCTTCTTTTTTTTCTTATGCCCAGCAACTCCTACTGCACAGCAGTGCCCTAATTTCCAATTCCTGTGGTTAGAATGGTAATCCCACTCACTATGGTAACCTCCTAACAGATGAGTGTATGTGAACACACACACGTATAGGGGAGGAAAGGGAAGGAGCTGAACTCGACTAGTTTGCAAGAGCAACTACTTTTTAAAGCACAAATGCCATGTCATTTGCCAGAGCTCAGCAAGCTTCTGTCTCAACTTTTGTAAAGTCGCTCTACTTGAATTTCTGAGCAGCTGCTGATAAAAGGTGGCTCATTTCCTTGTCCTCTCTATGGCTATGTCTACACTTGTTAATTTAAGTCGACTTTGTTAAGTCGACTTAGCATGTCCCCACTCAAAAATTAAGTCGACTTAGAGGGGACCCTGCCAAATCGACCTAGAGCGTCTACACTGGACACCTAGGTTGACTTGTAGGGGCTAGGTGGACCTGGGACAGGTCCATGGTGGTAGGGGGAGACCCCTTGCCAAGTGCCAGGGGGCTCAGGCTTTGCCCCATTGTACCTGGGTACAGTGGGGGCTTAGGGGGACAGGGACCCTGGCAGGGCATAGGAGCAGGGTAGGCAGGGCTTTGTCCTGCCCTGTGGGGAGGCACGCCAGGCTGTGGCTGTGCCAGCCACCCTGTCAGGGAGAGCAATGGAGAAGCCCTGAAGCCCCCTAAGTCAACTTAAAGTCGATGTAGGGCTACTCTGCGTCCACACTGGCTAAGTCAACTTTCTAAAGTCGACTTAGCCAGAAAAGTTGACTTAAAACTAGGTTTAGTAAAGTTGACTTTAATTTTCCTTAAGTCGACTTAAGCAGCTACTTAAGTCGACTTAAGGAAAATGTAGTGTGGACGCAGATTAAATTAAGTTGATTTAAGCAAACTTAAATCGACTTAATTTGTAAGTGTAAATGCTCCCTGTGATAGCAAATAATTGAACAGATGAAGTAGTGAAATGTTTGTTGGGGGATGTTTCATTGTGGCTTGTAAAATTCCTGGATCAGTGAGTGTGTGAGGGAGACATGGCAGAACCTGAAATCATATTAACCTCCAGTTTGTCAATAAAAACCCCAACTAAAGCACGAAAGAAACAGGGAACTGAAACTAGTCAGAAACTGTTTATTCCTGCTGTTGAAGACAGGACAACACATACCAGAACTGTGTTCTGGTTTCATGGGAGCAATAGTTGAGCCATGTTTCATGATAACTTCTTGATCTAGAGGAGGATCTACCATTTCCCCTTACATATATCCTTTCAGGTTCTTCAAGATCTCCCTGGGGCTGGTTTGTTGAACAAAGGTATCCTCTTCCATACTAACATGCTGTCGCCCAGCCATGAGTCTGTGCTGTGTCCGTTACTTCAACACTTGCATCAAGAAATAGCAACTCTGTCTGTAAGTTGTTTTACCAAACAAAATTTACTGTTGATTAATTGTTATTAATTGATATTTCTCACTACCAGTATCCCATACAAGGAAATATTTAGAAATAAAGATAACAAAAATACATTGAAATAGACAGAGGTTAGAGTTAAGGTTCTTGAGATGTGATGTAGTTGCATTTTATAGTAGCATATTTAGTCACTTCCTATGGGTTTCCTGGTCATTATGAAATTACCCAGGTCCTGCTGTGTGTGTGTGTGTGTGTGCGTGTGCGTGTGCGTGTGTGTGTGTGTAACAGAGAGAAAATGTCTGTCCACATATATCTGCTTAATTTAATCAAACAGCTTAGAACAAATTCTAGTTTTCAATGACATAAGTATGACATTGGGAAAGTATGAAGACCTTTATTCAAGCTTCCAAGGGGGAGTCAACATCAAGCTTCTAATAAGAGCTCAGAGCATACTTAACTATGGAGAGGCAACTAATTGTTTCTCTACTATCTTAGCAATAGCAGGGTAGTTGAGCCTCTCTACTAAGCATTTTATAAGATGAACAGAAGCTATGGCAAATGTTTCTGAGGAGTCCACGTGCATATTTAGTCTGCCCTTCTACATCCAGCTGATTTAACCTTGCTTGCTACTGGGTATAAGGTATGGTCCAGATATGCAATCATTTTTCCTTCTACTCCACATTAGATAATTAATCCCCACTATTTCTTTTAGGGTGCATCTACACTTACAAATTAAGTTGACTTAAGCTTGCTTAAGTCGACTTACTTTAATCTGCAGCTACACTACATTTTCCTTAAATTGACTTAAGTAGTGTGGACGTGGATTAGCCCTAAATCAACTTTAAGTCGACATAAAGGGCTTCAGGGCTCCCCCACTGCCCTCCCTACCAGGGTGGCTGGCACAGCCACAGCCTGGCGTGCCCCCCCACAGGGCAGGACAGAGCCCTGCCCACCCTGCTCCTATGCCCTGCCAGTGTCCCTGTCCCGCTCAGTCCCCATTGTACCCAGGTACAATGGGGCAAATGCTGAGCCCCCGGCACTTAGCAAGGGGTGGCCCCTGCCACCATGGACCAGTCCTAGGTCCACCTAGCCCCTACAAGTTGACTTAGGCATCCAGTGTGGATGCTCTAAGTTGATTTGGCAAGGTCCTCTTTAAGTCGACTTAATTTTTGAGTGTAGACATGCTAAGTCGACTTAAATTAACAAGTGTAGACAGAGCCTTAGAGTGTTGTATGTTTTTTTTAAAAAAAAAAAACTCAAACAGTAAAGAATTGTGCTCTGCGCAGTTGAGGTCCAGGATTGTATTCCTACTGTCTAATTATGGAGGAGTGCTAAATGCACACCAGCCATAATTGTGGGGGAAATTGTTTAAATTACATTGTGTTAGTTTAGAAATAGAGTTGCAATGCATATACATAGCACTGTTATGTGGATATCATACCAAATGGATTGATGAATTGACTTGCTAGCACTTGCCCTCCTCATAAATTGTAACTCACCCTTGCGTGTGTGTATATAGCTAACAAACTGAAGTTTCCATTTCATGCCTCTGACGAAGTGTGCTTCAGTCCACAAAAGTTTATGCCCCCCCTCCCCCAATTTTAATCTCTAAGGAGCCACAGGACTCCTCATCAAGTGCTGTATGTGTAATCTGAACTTTCATATCTCCTGACTTTTAAATGCTCAGCTGTCCAACACTAACATTCCCTTAGCTTAAATTTTGTATCGGATTTCCTGGAATTTATTTATTTTGGAAGTGTAAAGAAATTGCAAAATCTGGCAGAATTTGGCTAGAAGCAATCAGGAAACTATGATGAATACATGTTAGTAGATCTTGTAAAGTGTTCAGTGGCTGAGATCAGGGGTCATCTTCAGCCCAGTTTTGTTCAAGTGATGCCTAAGAAGATAACAGTATTCTAAGAAAGACATTAAATTATTTGCCATAGATCTTCTCTGAATAATTCTTAGTTGGTAGCTGTCTTGCAAAATATTTGAGGGGAGAAAGCTATTCAAAATTCGACCTGTGATGATGGGATGTACTTCATACTCTATTATAATTATTATTTATATTATCATACAGCCTAGAAGTCATAGTCATGGCCTAAGAGCCCATTGTACTAATAGCAGTACAAATATAGAATAGAGAAGATTTTATTGCTTAGTAGATTGTGTCATTCTTAGAATCAATTTTATGGTGTTAATATTTGTAGTGGAAAACATGAAATCAGATTTAAATGAATGTTCAGCAGAGTAGGATAAGATCTTGCCACCATCTCCCCCCCCTCCACCCCACCTCGTGCCCCCCCATCTCCCATCCCCGAGGCAATGGCAAAATTTCTATTTCTTGACTAGGGCTGCTCAAAATTTTTTGTCAAAACTGTTTTTTTTAAATGAAACAAATTGATTAAACACATTTTTTTCTCAGAAAAATGTTAATATTTTCTCAAAATACTGAAATCCTAAATATTTCAATTCAAAATGGCATTGCCTTGCCTTGCCTTATGGGAGTTGTAGTCCTACATGCCTTATCCTCCCATTTTCCTTGAGTAGCTGAACTTTCTGTCCAGACTACATATTCCATGATGCACCATATTATCTCATCTTGGTGAGGAGAGGTGGTGAGTCATAGGAGTCCTTTGTGGTGGTATATCATGGAAGTTGTAGTCCAGCCAGAGAATTCATCCCATGGAGGAGAATAGAAGGGAGCATCAGGAAAGTAGAATGCAATTCTCATGATGCAAGACAGTGCTGTTTTGAAAAAAAAATGATATATTGTTTGGCCAAAAGATTCCTTGAAAGAATCTAAGTTCTATAGAAAATTTTGAAAAAAATGAAAATATTTTAAAATATATTTTGGAAGAATTTTAGTGGAAAATCTTTTGCAGTGTTTGTACAGTTCCATCACCTTTGGAGATGTATTTTACAATACTGTAGCTTCACACACTGAGTTCATGGGCCAGATCCTTAAATGGTTTAAATTATTTCAGCTCCATTGATATAGTTCAGGTGAGACATCTGGCCAATAAGTTTATTTTTGCACTGTGTTATGAATGTGGTACTTAAAAGGAAGAGCTTGTCTGTATGCAAAATCTGTACCACTTTAATTATAATGATATAGTTAAAATGGTATGACCTTTTAATATGGATGCAGTTATATTAGTATAAATGTGCTTTTAATGTTCTAGCTTAAACATGAGTAAGCTACACTGATCAAAGGCGCCTTATAGCCATATAACTGCAACACCACGAGGAGCTGCACTATTTCTGTAGAATATAGTGCAAATCTGTGTATAAACCAGGCCTACTTGTTTGAAAAGTGAGGACTTCTCTATTAAGACGTTCCTTCAAGAATAAGAAAACAAACCTTTCAGTTTGAAACAAGCTGATACCTGAATCCATGGAAATAACTCCACAGCTCTATTCATTGTGTTTACACAGTAATTAAGGGTGGGTAATAAAATAACTGGAGCATGGCACCTCTGACTGCTCCTCACATTCAGAAACTGGGAACATGAAAGCCACATTGTTGTGATTTGCCCGTGCATTTTTCTAAGTCAAAATCATCAACTCCAGTCAGTAGAACAAGGTGGAGCCGAGAAATATGGACTGTAGTTTCTACCTTTGAGTGCATCACTCACAAAAAGGAGGCAGATTAATGGATGAGTAACAGTCAAGGTTTTTCTCCAAGTACATTTTATATGGTATTCTCTGGAGAAGACAATTAACCGGAGGAGTTTGACACAGAAAGGAGCTATGCCATGAATGAATATCTTCAGAAGACTATAACTATCATTAGCATTGAGAGAGCCCCTCAAAGGTCTGAATTAGGGGCCCAGTTGTAGTAGATACTATACAAACACAAGGGAAAATGCTGCCCTGCCATGCTTATAATCTTGTTGAAGTCATTAACACAACAAGCAATTGCAATGATAGAATACTGTGGAGGGAATGCACTTTGGGTGTGACACATTGCAAAACATTTAGTCAAAGGTTTGGGGGCTTTTTTGTTCAAGAAAGAGTTAATTACAGGTGAGAAGGATATATTCCTTTCTGGTATTCCTCATTGTGCCTTGGTGAAGTGAGATGGATTCCCCGTTCTCTCCCTCTTTTTTCATTTAAAATTATTTCCATCATGTTTTTTCAAAGTCATGGGGCTTCGATGCAATTAAGATTCCAACGTGGCAACCCAACACACCAGTAGAGCAAGATTCCAGCTTTCCATGGTAACAGCTTCATATTTTGCCAATCCCTCCTAGTCTACCCAGACAACTCTAATCCTACCTTTGCGGTCATGCTGAAAAGGCACACAGCTCTGTTATCAGAAAGGATCTCGCTACAGCAAATATTTACAAGAGTGTGCTTTAGGATTTTTTGTTTCTTTTTTTGGGAGGTAGCAAACCGACATTTGTTCCACTCAAATTCCTAACATCACATATCATTGAGATGATTACAAAGATATACACAGTCTGTACAACAGCATTTACTGCCCAACCAACATGTGGGTTGACACAGAGTTGACTTCCCTGGACACAGGGCTTCAACTGCCAACTAAGATTGACTTCCTGTCACCACCATAGTGATTATTCCTTGTTGCCATGAGTTGCAAGTTCCTTGAATGTGCATGGCAGATATCTCGAAGCATTCCTTGTTAGTTACGCCTTTCCACATACAATAGCAGACCTACCTTTCTTTTGCTTCTGTGAACTTTTAAAATAAACGTCAGCATGATTCAGAGGGGAGGAGACGATCATGTACTCCCCCTGGAGGGACTGTTCATTGGAAGGTGAAATGATGTGATGCTTAGCCTGTTGTTAATAATGTACTTCATGTGTAACATCACTGCATTATTGGTCTGAAGGCAGCAAATTGGTTTAGTTTGTGTGAAACAAATGAGTAAGGAATAGGGGAGAGTTTCTGTTTATGAAATGACATTGTCTGCCCTGGCAATTTCTACCACTGAGTTATAAATAATTCTTCACTCTCTTTCTGAAATAGGTCCTTATCCATAGCCTATTAGGGAACAAATACCCATATATGTACTATGCGTGTCACTGAAAACCCAATGGCGGCAGGTCGCTATCCCAGAAGACTTACATTCTGGACATGATAACCAAGTACAAGAAGGCACAGCATACACAAAAAAGGGAGAAGGGCAAAAAAAAAGGATGCAAGTAACAGATCCATGGCCACATGTTTGCCCCATGTAAACATCTCAGTGCCTCAAATATTTATTTGTCCAATCTACACCATCCCCATATCACTTAAAAAAATAAATAGCATGCTTGTAGATTAAGCTATCAGCTTCTGGGAACTTCTGAGCATCAAGGGCAGGGTGGAAGAAGGAAAAGGGTTGTTTGTGTGAGCATATAAAAGAGAGGTATGGAGGCTGGTGTATCCAGTAAAGCAGTCAAGGTGAAGGAAACATAAAAGAAGACCAGATCAGAGATAAGGCCTGGGCTGTATGATGTAGGGATTTGAAATCAAGGACAAGATGCGTCTACAACACCATGTAGTGCTAGTGAAATGGAGCTAAGAAAAGTGTGCTGTAGTTAATGCAAGAGACAAAGGATTATTTTTTGGCAGCAATATTTTTGGATGGACTGGAGGGAGGCAAAATTAGGCACAAAGCACTCTAAGCAATACAGATGAACCCTGACTTCTAAACCCTAAATGTCAGTATCTCTGTGTGATCAGAAATTCATACCCAGGGTTGTGCTGGGAAACCCAAAGGGGTGTTTTAAGAAGCTTTTTTAATATGCTTGAGACCTTCCTAAAACCAGTGTTTATTTGCGCTGGGATGCTGTGAGGCTAAGTTAATTAATGTTTGCAAAGACGCCTCAGTGGTGCCACAAAATACACTTGAAAATGTAAAGGCTTACCATCAAGAAGGATGTTACAGTGGTGAGGTCACCAGCCTGGATCTCTAAAAAGGTGGGTTCAATTCTCTGCTCCACCCAGACTTCCTGCGTGACCTTGGGCAAGTCATTTAATCTCCCTGTATATTGATTTCCTGTCCCTAAAATGGGGTAATAATACCTATATTATAGGGGTGTTGTGTGACTGAATACATTAAAGCCTGTAAACTGTTCAAATATTACAGTAATGGTGGTGATATGCATGCATTAGATTAGAAACTGTATGGATCACTTACCTATAGGTAGCTGTACTGATAACTATTCTATCCAAATTCAGACTAGTTTATTAGTGGGTGTAGTATCCAGGGTATCCGAAGGAACAAGCTTTTGTCAAAAAAATCCAGCTAACTTCAATGCTGCCAGAATCCTCACCCAAAACCTGCCACCCAGAGAACTGGTGAAAGGTAACCCTGTGTGTTGTATAAAATTGTGCTGACCATCTAAGGTGACCAGATGTCCTGATTTTACAGGGACAGTTGTGATATTGGGGTGTTTGTCTTATATAGGTGCCTATTACACACCCACCCTCTGTCTTGATTTTTCACACTATGCTATCTGGTTATCTGATGGCCATCTGAACACTGATGAATTTCACCCCAGAATAATTTTTTCAAAACACCTATACAAACTAATACTTTCTTATTTAAAGCAAGGATAGATTTGACCAATTTCCCCTGAAACTAAAATAAAATATAGCTTATTCAACATATAAGTTATCGATAAGCAGGGCTTCTGAAAAGACGAGGTGACTCATGGCTCTTGGATTCAGAAAAAAAAGGAACATATAAGCAGTTATGGGAGTGTGAAATATTTTGTTCCTAATAGCCTGACAGTTTTGACAGGTCTTAGATTATCGTCCCAAAACTCTTAATCTTCCACCTCAACATTAATTTTTACTGTACTTTTCTATTAATAAAATAATTTATAAAAGGACAAAGTATATGTAATCTATAGATTAAGATATTTAAAACACTGCAGGAGCTTTTTTTTTCCTAAGGAAAAGAAATGATAACAATATGAAAATCACAAACAACATTCTTACAGGTTTCATTTTTAAATTAATGGGGTTTTTTTTTAGAGAAGGAGTGGGAAAATAGCTGCTGTTTCAGTCTCTTCTATTGCTTCAACAGTTCCCATTATAAGTTAGTGCTGTAGCATAGCTAGATTATTTTTATGCATCTTTAAAATAAAATGATCTGGGACTATAAATTTGCCAGTTGTTTCTTTATTGAATATTTCTTCTACAGTCCTACACATCACTAGTTTGTTGTTATTATTTGTATTCCAGTAATGCCACTTAGAGATATTGTGGTCTTAGGGTGGACTGAAAGCATGCAATTATAAACTGTACCATAATGCAAACATACAAGAGGGGCCAATTAAATTTGCATGGGCAACCTTAAATGTGGTATTTCTTTACTTTTCAGTGCTTAACATTGCAACCTCAATCTTCAATGAGCATAGTTTTATGTGAATAATAGTTATATTACACTAGAATCTCGAGGTTGAGATGAGGACCCTGTCTTGCTAGATGCTCTACAAATGTGGCAGGAGACAGTCCTGACTCTTAAGAGCTTACAGTCTAAAGATAAAGGGTGGAAAAGGAAACAAACTCAAATCTCAGGTGTAATGAGCCCAGTCCAAGACCACAGCCACTGAACCCTACTTAAAAGTTGCCTTTTAATGCTTTTCACTCAGAGCTAAATGGGTACGTCTACACTAGAGCCTTAGGTCAACTTAAGGAAGGTTAAGTTGACCTACAGACTCCTGCGTCCACACTAGGCTTTTATTAAATCAACTTAAGTGCTTCCTTAACTTGACTTAAAAACACCACCTTTTACAGTCAACTTAAAGATTAAGTCGACTCTATTAAGTGGACTTAATCCAGTGCGGATGGGGAGTGCCCTTAAGTTGACCTAATTGTCCTCCAGGTCCCCTCCCAGCTAATCACAACGCACCACTCCTCCATCGACCTAGCACCTGCCAGTGTGGACGCAGGCAGTCGACAGGAGTTTTCAGTGTGGACTCTCTAAGTCGACTTAACAAGATCAACTTTAGGTCGGTTTAACAGAGCCTCCAGTGTAGACATACCCTATGAAAATACTTTACCTCTTAGAGGTGAAGATGGAGGGCTTGTTTATTTCATTTGTGCTGGCCACACTGCGGTTTAGTTTGGATCTCAGGTCCATACTGATGAGTTTCTTATGGTTATTTCCCCACCAAAGTTATAACTCTGACCCCTACATTTGTGGGGAGTGAGGAGTTAACTCAAAACTCAGCAAACATTTCCCCAAAGCTCAGTTCAGATTTTCAACAGCAGACAGAACCCAATCATCCTCCAATACAGGGGAAATTTAGATTTTGAGCCAGGCTTTGAAGGCCAGGACAATTTTACTTGTTTGTGCTTCTGGAAAAACCTATCGGCAAACCTGGGCAGAGTTCTGGATTTGTAACCACCCCAGACAAGGTCAGTTTCATTTGAATCAGATTTCCTCCAAACTTACAAGGCAAACAGATCTACAACAGAGTCCTGTGGCACTTTTAAAAATTAACAGGTTTGTTTATCGCATGAGCATTTGTGGGAGAAAATCCCAATTTGTCAGATGCTTTGAAGATGGGAAACTTCTTGTGGTCGCTATAGTTACCTATATCCCTCAAGCTTTCATCCAAGACACACCACACGATCCATTGTCTACAGTCAAGCCCTAAGATATAACCACATTTGCTCTAATCCTTTAGACAGAGAGAGACACCTTCAGGATCTCTATCAAGCATTCTTAAAACTATAGTACCCACCTGCAGAAATGAAGAAACAGATTGACAGAGCCAGATGGGTACCCAGAAGTCAACTACTACAGGAAAAGCCCAAGGAAAAAAAACAGAATGCCATTGGTCACCACCTACAACCCCCAAGTCAGACCTCTTCACCACATCATCAAAGATCTACAGCCTATTCTTCAAGATGATCCCTCACTCTCTCAAGCCTTGGGAGACAGACCTCTCCTTACTTACAGACAGCCCGCCAACCTTAAACGGATACTCACCAGCAATTACAGATCAAACAGAAAGATTAAAGCAGAAACATATCCCTGCAATAGACCACGCTGCCAACTTTGCCCTCATATCTACACAAAAGACCCCATCACAGGACCAAATCAAGCTGCCCCTCAAGGGCTCATTCACCTGCTCATCCACCAATGTAATTTATGCCAATATGTGCTGAAAATGCCCCTCTGCCTTATATATTGGAGAAACAGGACAGTCTCTGATCGAAGGAATAAATGAACACAAATCAGATATCAGAAATCACAACACTACAAAACCAATAGGGGAACACTTCAATCTCTCTGCTCACTCCATTGATGACTTGCTAATAACTGTGTTGAAACAGATGAATAACAAATCACAGCTTCAAAGCGAAACTGCAGAACTCAAATTTATATGCAAATTTGACCTAGTTGCCTTGAGGTTAAACAGGGACTATGGATTTTTCTCTCATTACAGCAGGTGATTTGACCTCACCTTCCTCTATGTGCTGTTCCCCAGTGTTTGAATCCGAACACCTATTTTGATTTGCTCTTACAGCCTGACCTGATCCTATAGCATACGCTCCCCTGCATTTAATTTCCTCCCATTCTGTAACTTTCCCATCTTCAAAGCATCTGACGAAGTGGGATTTTCTCCTACGAAAGATCATGCGATAAATAAATTTGTTAGTCTTTAAAAGTGCCACAGGACTCTGTTATCTTTCTACAGTAGACTAACACGGCTACCCTTCTGGAACCAAACAGATCTAGTTAATTGACCTTAATCTGCAATGTTTAAAAGTATTACTCAAAACAACATGTCTTTTGCAGCTGTGGGCTTGATTCATCAACAGCCTCTTGCTCTTTTGGGACAGATAGACTGGTGCAATGGATACGAAGGGTAGACAAAAGCCGCAGTGCTGCAGGAGGCCGTTATGCAGGGGAAGACCTGCCACTGAAGAAGCTGTGGGTGCAGGGATTGTCTAATATAGGGCATAGGCCATCGTGAAAGTACTGGGTGAGGGAGGAGGTGTGGCTGGGGTAGACCTGCACCTCGTGATTATGCACCACTATGATAGTCCTTTAGAGCCATTTCATCAAGAGTGCAAATTCTGAGCCACCCAGGACTATTCTAGTTTGTTGGAGGCTGCTCCAGTCCCCATAAAGACCTGACTGGAATGGGGCACAAGCCACTTCTACTAATTCCTTCACTGGCACCTGTGTCAGTAAAGGGAATAATCCTACATGGCATACACTGCATTTTTGATTGGACCTTGGCACAAAAAGTGAGAATGTGCTAATTAAGTTTGCGGATGACACCAAGTTGGGAGGTGTTGCCAATATAGAGAAGGATCAGGATATCCTACAGAAAGATCTGGGTGACCTTATAAACTGGAATATTGGGAATAGGATGAAATTTAATAATGGGAAATGCAAGGTCATCCATTTAGGGACAAATAAAATTTTTTATGTAAGTTGGGGACACATCAGTTGGAAGTGACGGAAGAGGAAAAGGACCTGGGTGTATTGGTTGAGCACAAGATGACTATGAGCTGCCAATGCGATGTGGCCATGAAAAAAGCTAATGCAGTCTTGGGATGCATCAGAAGAGGTATATCGAGTAGAGACAGGGAGATGTTAGTGCTGTTATACAAGGCGCTAGTGAGACCACATCTGGAATATTGCTTGCAGTTCTGGTCCCCCATGTTTAAAAAAGATCAATTCAAAATGGAACAGGTGCAGAGAAGGTCTACAAGGATGATCAGCGGAATGGAAAAACTGTCTTATGAGAGGGGACTTAAGGAGCTTGGCTTGTTTAGCCTAACCAAAAGAAGGTTGAGGGGAGATATGATTGCTCTCTATAAATACATCAGAGGGATAAATACCATGGAGGGAGAGGAATTATTTGAGTACAGCACCAATGTGAACTCAAAAAAAAATGGTTACAAACTGTCCATCAGGAAATTTAGGCTTGAAATTAGATGCAGGTTTCTAACCGTCAGCAGAGTAAAGTTCTGGAATAGCCTTCCAAGGGCAGCTGTGGGGGCAAAAAAAAATAACTTCCTTCAAAACTGAGCTTGATAAATTTATGGAGGGGATGATATGATGGGACAGTCTACTGTGGTAATTAACTGATCTTTGTCTACTGGTGGTGGATATGCCAGAGGCCTAAGAAGGGAGGGTAGATGGGGTGGGTTCTGAGTTATTACAGAGAATTCTTTCTTGGTGACTGAATGGTGAGACTTGACTGAATGGTGAGACTTGCCCACATGCTCAGGGTTTAACTGATCACCTTATGTGGTGTCAGAAAGGAATTTTCCCCCCGGGGCAGATTGGCTAGGGCTCTGGGGTTTTTTCGCCTTCCTCTGTAGCATTGGGAATGGCTCACTTGCTGGTGGATTCTCTGTATCTTAAAGTTTTTAAATCATGATTTGAGGATTTTAATAACTCAGTCACAGGTTAGAGACTTATTGCAGGAGTTGGGTGGGTGATGTTTTGTGGCCTACATTGTGCAGGAGGTCAGACTAGATGATCATACTGATCTCTTCTAACCTTTGAGTCTATGAGTCTAAGTGGCCAGCCTTCTAAGGGTTATTTGAAAACAGACTCTGCACTTAGTGACCAGTTTAAGTTTGTTAAAGAAACTTCAGGTGCATCTCAGGATTTTACATTTTACAGAGGTGTTTGGCAGGTCTATTAAAGTCTGTCTAGAAGGAATTTCATTAGAGCTACTAGACAGTAATCCACAAAAGCCACCACACCTCTTCTGGGCTGTAAAATATTGAAAAGATTAGCTCCGTTGCCTTGCCCCTAATGGATTTTTGGTGATCCTGGACCAACTTTTTCAAGATTTTCTTGATTTAGCAAAAGGGTCCATTTTTTAAACAGCCAGCATACAGAGCAAAGACGATGATTCCAGTCAAGATGTTAATGTACATAATTAGGGCTTTTTCCTTCCCAGTAGCTTTCATCTGTGTTTTTGTGAAAACATTCTCCATGGGATTCAGCGTTGTGGTTGCCAGTGATGTAATGGTGCCTAAAATACTTGTATTGCAGTATTGCGGTACTATAGTATACTTGTAATGTGTGTGTGTGTGTGTGTGTGTGCGTGTGCGTGTGTGTGCGCGCGCGCGCACTGTATTGTATTGCAGTAGTATATATATTAATATACTTACATATATATATTTTATTGCAGTAATATATATATATATATATATATATATATATATATATATATATATATACTTGTATATATTTGAATTGCAATCATATTGAGTAGCCAGTTAGGGACTGGGATCCCATTAAGCAAGATATAAGACAAACACCAAACACAGAAGTTTATAATCTAATTAATATGGGAAGCTTTATGTCAGGGGAAGGCAGCCGAGGGGAGGCAGGAGTGTTACAAGAATTTTCTGAGTGACTGATTATAGAAAAATCTAGTCCAGGATTTACCTGTGATTGTCACAAGTAAAGAGTTTCAGTTAATCCGGTTTGCAGTGCTGAGAGGCAGGTGTAGAGCCATGCCATCCCTTAATTCACTTTGTGAAAATTTGTTAATTAAACTGACTTACCTGGGGCTGCATTATGTGTCTTTGCCTGTCATTCCCCAAACACACACTTCCATGTCCTTCCCTTTAGGGCTTCTAGTATCAGGTTCCTTCAAAGAGTCCACTTAGCACACACAAAAATGCCCCACTGAGCTGTGAATATACAGCCTCAAAGATGTCATCAGTAGCTGCATTCAAAGGAGCCCAGTGAAGTTCAAGCTAGAAGACTATGCAATTTTCTATAAAACTGAAAATGAGATGTTTGGAAAAATAGTTATTTAACATGTTGTTCACTGAAAAATAAGAGGCAGGCAAAGATGGATAGTTATGGGGTGAGTCATCCAGTTCACCTTTCACTTTATGCTAACCTGTATTCACTGCACCTTGGATTTCCCCCTTTTAACTCCTAATTTAATACGCTTTCATACTTTTTTAGAGGTATTAATGAAAGATAAGCCTGAACTCTGGGAGAGTTTGGATTCAGAGGTCATCTTTGTACTTGTCCCATTTCTAGAACACTTTGAACCAGAACTCTGAATCCATATCTCCCCAACCTTTGAGGTAGTTGGGATCTGGCTCCAGGGTCAGTTTGCATCTCAGCCCCATAATAAATAATAATAAGATTGAATAATAATAGGAAATCTTGTGCAAGCTGCTAGTTTAAGGGAGATTCAGGGAGGTAAGACAAAACTTCTTACATCCTCTAACCAAGAGTCCCCCTCAACACAATGTCCATTTCATTTATTTCCCAAATATGAAGGGTCATTAACATTTTAAAATAGTTTTTATTAGTGTTGACAGTAGATGGTGCTGTGTTAATTAGGGAATGTTGCATACCTCCAGCCCTTTTCTCCTAGGAAATATACATATGGTTTTGCGGCACAGTCATAGCTCAACAACAAGAGCCTGGCAAAGCTGCTAAGCAGGTAGACTGCTTATAATTTATCTTTCTTTGGGGTAGGGGGAACCCTGGGTGCAGTAAGTGAGTTAGGCTCAGTCCTGACAGAAAAGGAAGATTGTTTTCCTCGATTCAATTGCTGATCCTTACTTTATAATGAAACTCCCTTCCTCCACACTTTGCATGAAATCAGTAAGCTGCATTGGTCTCCCTCTGTCTAGCTCTGAGTTCAGGTGTGTCATATGGGTAACAAAGATTGTGACGCTTTTGGAACTATAGCAATTTACACCAGCTGAAAGTCTGGCCCAGAATCCCAGAGGCCAGGTTCCAGCCCAAGCCCAAATGTCTACACTGAAATTTTACAGACCCGTGAATCCAAGTCAGCTGACAAGGGCCAGTTAAAGGTATCCCAAGCCTCTCTTGTCTTTCAATCCCCTCTTAGTAAAATGGTTTTTACATTTCTCTGTGGTACAGGAGTGTTGTGAGGCGCAGTAAAATAAAGATTGTGAAAAGAACAGGCATTTGGTGATGAGGTCATATAAGAACCTAAAATAGATAGACACTAGCTGTAGAGGTGGCTGAGCTGGGGTTTTTTGTTTGTTTGTTTGTTTGTTTGTTTGTTTGTTTGTTTGTTTTTTTCATGCTTTCTGGCAAAAGTTGTCAAGATTTTGAAATTTTTTCCCTTCCTGAATCAGGACAAAAAGCCAATCTTGAAATTTCACAAACTGGGGGGGAGGAGGGTGGAAATTAGCTTGGTACAGTCAGAGCACATCATTTCAATAATTTCAAGAGGTTTCGTTTTGATTTTGAGCCTTTCATATTTTTTAAGAAATCTATCTTTATTATAATGAGCTTAAATTTCTAAGCAGTTGTTTGAACCAGAAAACCAAATTTTTCATTTTAAACATGTCCAAATACTATTTCACTCATTTCGGAACTTTTTTCAACATTTTTTGAGATGAGAAGTACGTCAAAACCAACCTGTTCCCAGGAGATGTTTGTTTTGAGGAGTCACTGTTTTCTGATTAAAAGGGTTTTCTCAAAATATTCCTGACCAGCTCCAGTAAGAAAGTAAGTTAGAAGTAAAGAGCAAATAGAAAATATGAAGAAAAAATAGCCCAAACTATTATGTTACATTAAAACAATGTTATTAAGGTTTCAGGGTCAAATACTTTTCTGGTAGGAACTTCCAAGGTTAAGTTTTTAACCTCCTATTGTGCATGACCTACAATACAATCTTCCATTACATGATCAGATACCATCTTTTCCATAGGGCCCACTACACGTTTCTCTTACAAAACTGGAAAAGAGCAGTGTATGTGACCACAAACTTTCTTGACCAGCAGAGATATTAAATGATTTTCAACAGTCATCTGTCTTGAGAGTGTATTTCAGGGAAATGCCTATCTCGTGAATTTCTATGTCCAGTGATAGTGTGGAACTAGAAGGAGAAAAAAATTAAGTGGGAGGTAATGGAACAACTTGAAAATCTCATGGGGAATAAATCACTGGACCAGATGGTATTCATCTGCAAATGCTGTAAAAGATAAAATACAAAGCAGCCAAGCTGGTGATATGTAGCATAGCTTTAAAAACATACATTCTATTTATCTCTGTAGTGTCTGAACAAAGAACAACCAATTCAGTTCTGCATTCTAACATCCAAAGTTGACTTTATAGAGGATTCTTTTCTTCACCCAGCCAGGTTCTGGAAAGCTCAGCTTGGTGGTTTTTTAAATCAGCACCGTTGGTTGCTGTGAGAGCGCTTAATTAAGTAGGTGGGTTCTGCACTTGTTTTAAAATGAGTCAGACTTTGATTCACTCTCCTTGGGTAACTCATCTCTCTCAACCAAGTATTGTTTATCTATAGCTCTTGTGCTTTCCCCCCTAAATTTCATCAGCTGTATTGTGCTAAAGGAGACCAATTGAGAAGCAGTCTCTGATGTAGCTAGGTGCTGAGCCATGGGTTCTTTAAGGATCAGGAGCAAGGCCTTGATTTGCCAACAGAAGCAGATTGTGAGTTGAAGCAGTTCTTGGCAATATAATCTGTTAAAGAGGTAGCTGACCAAAGCAGAGTAAAATGCAGTAAAGTAGAGCAAGGCCTGCAGTGTGGCCAACTTGATGCTAATCTCCGCATAAGCAGTGGGTGATCCACAAAACAATGGGGCTTCATTTCACTTCCAGAAGAAATGTCTATAATGAACCAAGTAACAAAACATTTTCAGATTCTAATCAGCATGTCTTCACCAAGGCTGAAACTGGCTTCTGATTCCTTGGAATTTTTTGAAAGAATTGACAGAAGAATAGATGATAGGGAAATCCAATGAGTAAAGCAAAAGGAAGTGGTGGTGTTTAGGGATCTAGCCTAGGATTTGGGTGATATCAGGGCCAGATTAAGACATGCTGAGGCCCTAAATTATGTCAAGATTCAGAGACCTCATACCATAAAAAATAAAGAGAACAATGTTTATTATATTTGTGTATTAAATTTGCAAATTTTTCTGTCCATTTCATTACTGGGAAAATGTTGTCCATAACAATGAATAGCTGTATCACTGGGAGCCCTTCAACATACAGACTCTGGTTCCTGGGTTGCTGTTAGGGTGACCTAATGACCTGATTTAATAGGAAAATTCCTGATTTATTCAGAGTTTTTCCTTATATAGGCTCCTATTAACATCTAGCACCATCCTGATTTTTCACGCTCGTGATCTTCCTGCGTTAGTTGCTACTGGGGGAGTCATGATAGCTGCATTTTGGCATAAGTGCATCTAGAGTTCCTTGTGGTGCTGATGCTATGGCCCAATAAGTGAATCAGGGCTGAGAGGATTAGAGGCATGCACATATGGTGGAGTTGGCAGAGAGAATAAGTACATATGACTTTGAACATTCCCAGATGGAAGACCTACTGTCTAAATGATCCAAATTTACACAGTCATTTTTCAGTTGGAAAACTGCACTTTTAAGGATTTTTTTTTTCAGTTTTAGATTAAAATAAGAGAAATTTTCTTTATTGCTTATTTGTTTACACATGGTATTCTACTGAGCTTTTAGAAAAAGAAAATGTGTAAAACTACAGTTTGCTATAATATTTATTAATAGTAATTTCATGTTTGGCCAATTTATAGCTGTTTTAAAGGTTCCAGGAACCAATTAGTAGTCAATTGCAATTATGTTCTCATTGAAATTAGATTTAACTAATTAAGGAACTCTCCTGGGAGAGGGCTATAAAATGCATATTTAGCTCAAATCATAGGCAGTCTGTAAACAGATCTTAGTAACATGTTCTAAAAGCCCTTTTTTAAAAAAAAAATTGTAGAACATGTTTAGTAACATGGTAATTGAACTAGGGGAACACATAAAAATAATGAACATATGCCTAGCCCAATAGATTTCAACCCACTTTGTTCAGATACACAATAAGGTTGGGATCTTTATTAAACTGCCTTAACCTCAAAACAGCAGAAGTTTTTGAACAGACGTGATTAGAAATGGACATAGAGTGAGGAACGTTTTTTGCAAACTTTTTGGTGTATTGAAATTTTTTATTTCTGTTTTGTATTTTTGCATCACTTTCTATTACCTTTTGTGAATGTTCATGCAAGAAAAATGTTACATTTGAATGTGGGAAACAAACGTTGGGTCCACATATTAGATTCATTTTGTGACAAATGCATTTAACTTTGGAGGAAGAGGAAGTAATATACATCTTGCTTTATTTTTTTGGTCAACAGAAAGACTTCTGCCCCTCTCCCCAACAAATGTAAGGTCTGTTGTTACCAGATATCACAGGTTGTGTGAAAAATGCTATCCTAAGGTACCAATGGATCAGAGTCAAAGCCAATTGAAATCAATAGGAAGACTGCGGTGGATATCAATGGGCTTTGCATCAGGTTCCATGTTTGGATTGTTTCAAAGGGGTAGCTGTGTTAGTCTAGGTCAGCAAAACAAACAAGGAGTCCTATGGCACTTTAAAGACTAACAAATTCATTTATTGCATGAACTTTCTTGGGAGAAAATCCCACTTCATCAGACGCTTTGAAGATGGGTTTGGATTGTTCGCTAAAAGGTAGGATAGAAGATATTATAGGGTAGGATATTATCGCTACATCAAAATGATCCTTTTCTCTTCATTTCTTTTACTGCTCTCATCACTGTGAGAAGTTACTGCTGTTCCCTCATCTGTTAAAAAGAACATGTTGCTTGAATTATGACGAGAGCAATACAAAAAATCACCAGCCTTTCAATTTTGTTTGTAATTGTTTCTCCTCCCTTTCCCGCCACAACCACTGGTCTGTAAACCCCTGAAAAGAAAGATTTTAATCAGGGATTTTTGCTGAAGGAAGAAGCTGTGGCTTCTGTCAATCTCTGCTACAATACAAACTGAAATTGGGTTAACTGGTTCTGGAAGGTACAGTGTAATGGAATGACTACCATCCAATACAAAGCGGTTCTTCTCCCTACCCTTTGCTTTTAAGGTCAGATCTGTGTGAGAGAAAGTTTGCTTAGGCAAGCACTCTGAATACCAGCATTGTTTATATTGGTGAAAAAGTACATTTCATAATATAGCTTATATCAGTTCCGTGAGCAAGATAAACTGTCAGAAAAAAACCCACCTTTTTTATCAGTATTTATGTCAGCTTTTTGCTTGTACAGAAATGTTGCAACAACAAAATCCACCACTCCCCACAAAGACAATTCTATATCATCAAAAGTTTCTAGTATAGACCAGGGATAAAGAAAATTTTGTATTTAACAATATTATTGTCTTTAAAAGTTTGTGCAAAGAAAATTGTAGCCAAATATATATCCCCACTTACTCAGACTAAAAGATGGTCTTTGCTTTGAGGGGAGCAGAATCAGATGAAACATGGGAGATATTTAGCAGCAACTACTACAAAAGCTGAGATGTAAATTTTAGTCACACAATATATAAAAAAAAGCAGTAAAATATAATAATAATCAATAAATGTAGCTGATGTTTGGAGTCTTTCTGTTTTATTTACTACTGCATTTAGAGCACTCACTGGCTAGTTAACAAACTACTTGTAAAACTTATTTAACATTTAGAGACATTCAGTATTGTTATAAAATGATTTTTAAAGGCATGCAAACATGGTATGTTAGCTGTATCAAACGAACCATAATTCCTCCTACAAAAACAGAAAAAAGCATTTCCTTGGTAAATTAGAGCATCTCGTCCTGAATTTTGTAAATGGCCCACACAGCAGAAATTGGTTGACTTATTGGCATTTGATGGAAACCACTTTTGAGAATAAACTAAAGAGATCAATAACCTTTATGTGATGGAGCTTTGTGTACTCCAGGACTCCTAAAAACTCAGAACTGCTGGAGAAAAGCACTGAAATTAAACAAGAGGAATAACAGCATAGTAGCTGAAGGGGGCTAGTCTAATTTTTGTGCTGGGACATTTATCTACATAGTATTGGCCAGTTTCTAGTCTTACAGGCAGTCATTACTCTGGTTTAACTAGAAGGGTTACTTCATTGGCGTTATTCCTGATTTATACTGATATAAGCAAGAGTAGAGTCAGATCTACTGTCTCCTAGTGAAGGCACCAAAATAAAAAACAAACCTGTGTTTTTCCATCTATGAAAATGAGGAGTCTGGATATGAATATATTTTCCAGTCCCTCAGTGCAGATAACTTAAAACAAGGCTTTGTCTTTCATGCTCTGAGGCTTCATAGTCCCTTGAGGCCGTTAAAAAAAAAAAAACGGAGTGTCTAAATTATACCCCCTGATTCTTCTATAGCCATTACTTTGTTAACTCTTTTGGTAAATTCTAACAATTTAGGATAGAACAATTTTCCCTTACAAAATTCATGCTGGTTTGTTCCTCTTATGTTATATTTATCGAAATGCTTTTAACGGTTTTCCCCCTGCGATGATCTTTGCAACTGTTTTCTTCTAGTACTGAAGTTAGGGTCTTTAATTCCCAGGATTAGCCCTGTTTGCAAAGCTTGATATAATCTTGGCCACACTCCAGAATAGGAGCTGCTTTTTAATGATGAATTACCTACAATATTTTTATATGGAGTGTAGCTGTGGCCATGTCAGTCCCACAATATTAGGCCTGATGATTTTTTATAATGTAGTTGCTGGAACTGATGGATCGCCTCTTTTTAGTATCTGCCCTTCTATCTCTGCTTCACCTTTACTTGTCTGTGGCTTCACGTAATTTGGGCTCTATCTCCACTGGAAATATACCTGGCATGCAGCACAGCTCCCCCATGACCACATCAAATGTGGCTGAACATAATTTGGCTGCTGGTATGGAAATTACCTGGCTGTGGTCAACACATGATGCAGAAAGCATGATAGGATACCTGTCAGTATAAGGTATAGGTCATATTTCTTGCATTAGATATTGAAAATGACATACCTTTGTCTATACCAACATTTGTTGAACCAATTTTGAAGGAGAACTGCATTTGATTTGGATTCTGAGGCTGACATGAGAACCCCACTTGTTTCCTTGATGCTCTAGGATCTGTGACCATACTGAGTTTACCTGCTCTGTATCTCTATTCCCTAAATTGTTGTGCACAATCTTCTCATGCATATCCTGAGACTCTTTAATTTTCCTTGTGTACCTGACTGTGAATATGGAATCAGGAGTCTTTCCAGGGGAAGATGGTAGGCTCTGGTTTTAAACCTTTCTTCTAGTAAGTAATTCTCACTTTGTCTCTCAGGGTGGTCTCTCTATGATCTATGCTAAAACAGAAATAACAATGACTGATTACTCAGTTCTTTCTTTGCAATCAGCCTTCCCTCTTCATCATAGTTCATATCTTTTTCAGTCACTCCAGCCAACCCCACCAATTTTATAGAACTGCCTCATTAAAAGTTAAATGTATTAGTAGGCACTGAATCTGAGCCTATCCTGTCGCAGGTGGGAATTCTAGGCATGACGCACAGATATATTTGTAGAGCAGACTAACATGACATTTCCTTTGTCATCTTATATTTCTGTAAATGGCTGTGCTCACCTGTTGCACAGATTATAAATAACAATAATATCTGTACCATAATAGCTTAGTAATATGGTGCAACAAATTTTGTCTACTGAGCTTCTCTTCTTGATACAGAAACCAAGACTGAGACATTTAAATGCAAAGACATAGATCCCTGAGGCTGAACATAAAATATTTATATGAAAGGACTATGAACTAATAAATTCCAGTTATAAATGTTTGTAGCTGTAGGTAGCAATAAACAAATAACCTTCCAAGGCAATATTTCAATTTGCACTTATTCTACTTCAACATATTAGAGTTTCAGGAAATAATACTAATAGGGCGTGGATTATCTTTATGTTTAATGAATGATTATCCAGTTTAGCTGTGGTTGTTATAACATCTTGACACATTCGAGACTATGAAAGATAAATGCAGGAAAGGTATGGGACTACATCCATGTCACTGGCATTTACATATTCAGCTGGTTCTTAATGTATTCATGAAGCTGTAAAGAGCTAGAAAAAGTTAAAAGGTTAGCTGAGGTCTTCTAATTCTATTACTTGAAGTTTAATAACTTAAATCATAAAGTTTTCACATATTCATAAGCAATACAAAATAAGGATCACTGAAAGTGAAACTCTGGCCCCATTGACATTAAGGGCAAAATTCCCATTGATTTCAATAGGGATAAGATTTCACTCCTTTACCATTAGGGGGACTTTCATTCTCATTCTATTTTAGCCAATCTCTTATTTATTGCAATCTCCATATCAACTTCCTCGCTACATAGGGAATCTCCTTTTTTAAGGCAGGGTGTATATTCATTTTAGCCCTTGTCTGCACCAGAAACTTTTATGGGCTTAACTTAAGGTGAGTTTTTAAACCTCCTTAATTAAACTGGTACAAAACATCATGTGGATGTTTTTATTTCAGTTTAAACCAGACTTTTTTTTCAGTTTAGTTTGAGCTGGTTAGGAATCAGTTTAAACTAAACCAAGAATAAATTACTCTGAAGCAAGTGCATCTAGACAGCCCACCCTCAGTTTAACAAAATTCATCTAAAATCACACCTGTAAGTAAACCAGTGCAACTTTCTTGAGTTAAGCTTTTAATATGCCTGGCACACCATGAGTGCTACCATGACCTAAGATAAATCCAGATAATATATGTCATTTATTCTCTCCTATTTAATTTATTATTATTTATCTTATTTTATCATCAGTCTAATTTTGCCACCTATTATGGCCCTGTCATTCCATGTGTCTAAGGCCGTGCCAAATATTTAAAACTAGAAATAGCTAAAAAAATGCTTTTTCTTTCTTTCTTTCTTTCTTTCTTTCTTTCTTTCTTTCTTTCTTT
>ML685817.1:9786833-9805401 GCA_007922175.1 Pelusios castaneus | reverse complement strand
TTTCTTTCTTTCTTTCTTTCTTTCTTTCTTTCTTTCTTTCTTTCTTTCTTTCTTTCAGAAGAAGAAGAAGAAGAAGAAGAAAAAGAAGCAATAGCTTCATTAGTATTGTTGTCCCTTTAGCCGGAGCAATTAACTAAATTCTGGGCCTTGCAGGGTGAGAAATTGCTCGTCCAAATCAGGTATGTTCTTAGTGTAAGCTTTACTTACACAAATGTCCATATAGTCCTGTTTCCTGGAACATAGTGGAAAGAAACTGCAGGTAGTTGACTTGCTCAGAGATCCCCAAGTTTGCCATTCTGGCAAGCTCTTTACCCAAGAAGCTGGGTTGCACTCTTTCTGAGGGTCATGCTCACAATTGCTTCTCCTGGCTTCCTGCCTCCAATGCGCACAGGCTACCATGTACTCTCTTAGCTCCAGAATTTGCAACCAGGGTAACCTCTCTGTCCTCTTGGCTTAACTCTGACCTGCCAGGCAACCTAGTGCCTTGGGTAGCAGCACCCACAGTTCTTAGCTATTTTTACCACCTAAATGAGCTTGATTCCTGCTGTTGAGCCTGAAAGAGAGAGTTTGGTTCTCCCATTGGCTTTATCAAGGTCTGTGATTGTCCTTAGATCTGAGACTCCCTTTGCACCCACTAGTATCTTTCAGCATTATAATATTTTAGTTCTCGGGTGTGTTTAAGAAAGAGAAGACCGTATAAAAGGAAAGTCAGGGAAAGATACATTTTGGCATATAGATGTGACAGTTTTGCAACTAGCAGTTCTTATTTCTTGGTACAGAGTCTTGCTCCATTCCCTATGGAAATTCCATCTGGTGAACTCACAAACTGGCTCTTACTGGCTGACAATTCCTTGCTTTCAGAGAAAGGTAGCTGTCATGAGAAATTGTTGTCCTGGAGGGAGAGAAACTCTCTAAGGTAGCAAAATTCAGTCCTATGGAAGGCATTGAATATCAGGACACAGGCCTGTGCCTGGATTATATATTCAGCAGAAAAGTAGGCCACTGTAGTGTTATGGTGACCTGTGTTGCTGAGCAGATAGAATGATCTATTTTTGTACCAGTTGAAACTTTTTTTTTTTTTTTCCAGCTTGTGTGGCTTCATACCTAGATATAAGTTGCAACAATAAAACCTGGAAGTCACAGATCCATAGATCCATGGATGACAGTGACTGGGTCTGTATCAAATAGATGGGCATGGGGCTCAGTTTTCAGGCCATTGGTAAAAGGAAGCAGACGGTTTTGTTGCTTTTTAGATATCCAGTAACACTGAGGAGTTTAAAAAAGCATTGAGCTGCCAGACTAAAAAAATCTGAGGACAGACTCCATTGATAGTGGGGGATGGTACAGAGTAGCATCTCTAACAAATATCTGATGTGTAAATGAATAAGTGATAGTGATACATAATTAACTTTTCTTACACTTTTCCTGGCATAATGAACTTGGAGAAGGTTTTTTTTTTTTTTTTTTTCTTTTACAAGTGAGAGCTAGAAGTTTGCCAACTTTTCCTCTTTTGTTCTCACATGGCTGGTAATAACTATCTGAGGTAAGTTTAGCTTGGAAGCTAAACCAGTTGGTTTACCTTTTGGGAAAGGCAACAAATTCACAGACTTTGGTCTGTACTCAAATGATAGGAATGTCTAAAGAGGGCTGACAATGAGAAACAGACAAATATTTGAATGCTGTATTCCATTAAAGCCACCTTAGCAACGACTCCACCCAAGAATCTCCTAAAGACCTTTCAGACGTATCGTCTAAGGAGTGGCCTTTCAATAATCAGTTGGAAGATGAGAGCAGAATCAAGTACAAGAGCAATGACATATATGACAAGAATCCACAGTGATCCAAAAACAAAAAACAAAACAACCAAACCTCCCTCTATCCTCACTCCGCCCCCCCCCCCCAAAAAAAAAAAAAAAAAGAAGAAGAAGAGAAAAGGAAAAGTTCTACCTTGGGGTCATGGCGCTTTTTGCTGTGTTGGGAAAAGAATATTTCAATGAAAAATTAGTTTCCAATTTGGTTTCCAGGAGTCATAATTAGGGTTTGATCCTGTTCCCGTAGACGTTAGTGGCAGTTTTTCAAATGACTTCAATATTGTGTGGCTGCATCTGGAAAACATATCACTTCAGCCTGTAATCAAGCTTAACTTGGAAAGCATTGCAGTGGCATACCTAGCAGATGTAAGAGCGGAGAAGATCAGAAAATGCCGAATAGACAGTTTCTCTGTTGGACCCTTCTGGTCCCTTCAGGTAGGGAAGGGTCTTGAAGTTCTTTGTTAGCAAACATTGCCACCCTTAAGTCTACAGCCATTTGCCCACTGGCCTTTATTAGAGCTGATAGAAAAATAATCTTTGAATAATTTCTTTAAGAAACTTCCTGATAATTACAAAAAATTGTAAGTTGATTTCACTTTGCTCCATTTTTGAACGAATATTAGTGTATATTTCATTTTTATTATTTATCCCTCTGTAGTCTTTATGCTTAAGTCCTTGCATGCTACATTCTACTTTATCTCTTTCTGGAACAAAAGGAAGGAGGGAAACGCATTTGATCAGTTACACCATGTAAGAGGCAGAGCTGGGATTAGAAACCAGGCTTCCTGGCTCCTACTCTAATGCCCCTGTCCTCTAGACTAGACCACAACATTTTTTGTGTGTTGTCTCCCTTCCTTCCCCCCCACCGAGTCCCATTGTTCCCTCGGAAACAGACTAAAACCCTATCTACCCTTTAGCCTGTAGTTTGCAGCTCTGAGTTATCCATGAACCATCATGTACACAGAACATATTCTAGGTGATTAAGTATATTGCTGCAGACAGAAGATTCTGCTTTTTTGGTGATAGTGCTGAGATGAGCATCTTGTTTATTAAAAAGATATATCTAGAAAATGTCCCGAGTTAAGCCTCTGTCCCTCAGAGTTATAACTCAGATGAAGATGAGTAAATAGGGAGTGAAGATAGCTAAATTTAGTTATACTGTGGGTGGACATGTCTGTATTGCAAATGGTGATGAGTGTGCTCCCTCATATAAGTTTGATCATTAAATAGCTGTTTAGTAAATACAAATGCAATACCTCCAGTACATCTGAAATACAATACCTTTATAGTGTGTGTTGTCATGTTGGTCCATCTGCAGATGCTGGCATAATGGATTTAGTTACTTTTTATAGGTTGGGTTGGTGGGGGACAATCAGTTAAGAAGAAAGTCTACAGCAATGTTTGCTTTCTTATTCCCGGTCTTTCATCTCTTCTCCATCATTCTGCTACTGCAAGTCTCCTTGTGGCTATTTGATCAAAATATTTTTGGAATGGTGGTCGATTAGGTGCCTTTATTTTGGAACTGACTCCCCCATCTTGGTGTGCCAGAGCCCAAATATGTTAACATATCCAGCCTGTTGCAAAGACTATTTTTAAGGCAGTTGGGGATGGTGTGGGCTGAGATGGATATGTTTATGGACAGTCCTTTTGTTTATATTATGATTTTTAATTTATGGGATACCACTCAGATGGCACCTACAGTTGTATTTTTGAAAATGTGAAATAGCAACAAATAATAGGTAATTGTGTTGTAACTCATTCAGGGGTTTTAATGTGAGGACCAAAAATTAAATCCACCTTTGGTTGAAGAGCTAGCATAGCTTACAGAGCATTGCTACTTCTGGCTCCCCCACTTCGGAGCTCTACAGCCAGTCAAATCATTCTATAATAAATTCACATACTTAATAATTCTGCAACACTCCAACATAATTTAGGATCCTTGACAGTAATAGAGATTGTAATCTCTCCTGCCATAGCAAATCCTGCAGCTCATACCTTAGTGGTAATGTATCTCATGTCCTGCGTTACCCATAAAGCTTCTAGGATTTGCAAACACTATTATTTATTATTTGTATTATTGTAACATCTAGGGCTATGTCTACACTTGCTAAAATTAGTTTGAAATAGTTAGTTCAAACTAACTAATTCGAACTAATTTTAGTTTAGCTCGAATTAGCTTAATTCGAATTAGGAAAACTTAGTTCGAAATAGCGATCCCCATTCATTTAAATGGCTGGTTAGTTCGAACTAAGAAATTAGTTCGAATTAACATGGCCACATTGGTTAATTCGAACTAGTTAGTTCGAATTAACCCTTTAGTTCAAATACCCTATTCGAACTTATTAGTTCGAATTAAGGAAGCCCTTAATTCGAACTAACTAAAGCCTAGTGTAGCCATGGCTCTAGTTAGTTCGAATTAAGCCTCCTTAATTCGAACTAATTTGCCAGTGTAGACATAGCCAAGGATCCCAAGTCAAGGACCAAGTCACTGTGCTATGCAATAGGCAAGCACAAAACAAAAAGACAGTCCCTGACCCATGGATCTTAAGAGCTATAATCATTCTTTGCCCACCAAGTCTAATTGGCTGAGGGGATAAAGAAAAAGTGAGGTTTCCCCATGGATTGCTGGCTGCAGTATTAGCTGGCTAATTTAGAGATAAATACATTGTGTTCTTGGAACACATTACATGACCAGATCTGGGATTAATCTGTGCAGTTTTATCTACCACCAGTCGCTTTCTGAGACCTTTTACCCAATGGAGTACAGAAGACCAACAGAGGGAGAGGTCACCTGAAACACCTTTAATTGAGAGGGTTTTTTTGTTTTTTTTTTCCCCCAAATCGTGAGTGAATCACACCCTCCACTTTCCATAATGACTCTAACTTTGCTCTGTAGTGACCTCTGTTGGAAGGAACAACCTTAACTCAGCACTCTTGAGAGGGAAGAGGCACAAAAACTAAAACTGGCAATGAGAGCAGGAGAAAAATGCCACACGTTAGCCTCCTGAGATTAACCATTGACCTGGGTATATAGATCAGTATGCTGCTGTTGTAATAGGTGATGTGGTTGAATTACTGCAAAGAAGGTGGTAGAAAAATCATCTGACAAAGTTTTCCATCAGCAAATGCCATTTCATTGAAATCCAATCTTTCCATGTCTGATTCTTTTAAAATCAAAATGAAGCATTTCATTAACAATTTTGGAATGGAATTTTTTGATTTTTGTTTTATTTGTTTGTTTCCAAATGATATTTTTTAAAGAAAATGTTATATATATATATATATATATATAGGACTAAGTAGAAATTAACCTTTCTTAAATTTCATTTTACAGAAAACTTCAAATTTTCATTTTCCATTCCAATTCAGAACAGTTTTTTTTTAATGTCAGAATTTCTTGGAGAACAGAAAACTCATTTCCTGACCAACTCTAGTTTCACCGTACACTTCAGTGGCACACATTTTTCAGGTTTAGGGAAAGCTAACTTTTTAATTAACGCGTTATTTATTAATTATATATTTATATTGCTATGACCCTATCGTGCCTTGTCTTTTAGTTCTTTTCTGAACTGTTTTAAAAAATCTGCATAATTTAAGCATACATGAATCAGAAATCTTTGTTTCTGGAATCTGAGGCTGAAGGAAACACAGAGTGAACTGTCCAGCAGCTAGTCAGAATAACCTTGATTTGTAACGAAAGGACATAAAGCAATCAGAGTTCGGGGCTCTGAAGAGCTTTAGGGTACAGGAACTAAAGCAGTGTTTCTCAGCCTTTAGTGGTCTGGGGAACACCTACAGCTAAGATATTAATTACTTTGCGTGGAAAACGTGATGAAAACTTTCTCGAAAAAGCTGGTATATACCGGCTATAATGTTCTGTAACGTTGGTAATATCTGTGTACTATGCATTCCTGCAAAAATGATTCAGGAAATCAAATTAAATACAATTTTATGAATATAATGTGTTTATTTCTGAGAAATATATGCATAATGATTATGCACACTGCTTCAAACTGAAAATATTATTCAAGTTTTAATGGGAATTTTGGGCTTGCACGTTTGCACAAAGTTCATCTATTCTTGGAGTAAGGGTCATCAAAAAAAATCTTGTCTTGGAAGTTATGTCCAAGCAATTTCAATCCTGGCGTTAACACTGGTGAGAAATTTAAAATGCCCCAGCCGCGGCAAAGGAGCATAGCAGCAGCAGATGCCGACATGTGCCTGGAAGCTTTGCTGTGTCTGGGGCATTTTAAATCTCCCAGGCACACATCAGCTCATTCCATTGCTCCTTACCCCCTACCCATTCACACCCTCCTTCCCTCCCTCCCATGGGCAGGGGTCAGGGTTGGTCACAGAACAGCTTCACTATGACCATGGAACACCGGCTGAGAAATACTGAACTAGAGTCTTTAGGACTGCAAGGTTAAGGAACCAGAAAACTGGAAGGGTGAATACTAGAGCTGGCTGGAGACAAGTTCCAGAGGTGTAGCCATGTTAGTCTATTTCAGCAGAACAAACAAGGAGTCCTGTGGCACTTTTTATCTAACACATAAGCTTTTGTGGGCATAATCCCACTTCCTCAGATGCATGAAATGGAAACTGCAGTATGTTAGGTATAAATACACATACAGAGAAGGGGAAGTCACAAGGTCAGTTCAAACAGTTCTGGGGGCAGGTAACCTGATAATCTATTTCAGCAAAACAAACACATTATTTGACTGCCACAGTGATATTTATGTATGCAAATAAATATTGCACACAAATACACAAATGTTGTCTGCCAAATTGTATACACACAGACATTTTGAGTTTTTTTAAAAATATGGCCTTCATATATTACATCTGAAATAACTGATTTGTAAGTTGACGTGGTGGTAGCTGTCTACATTAAGCTTTCATTTAGACATCACAATGTGTAAAGAGTTCCTCCTCCTATTATCTTCATTGCAACTCTGAAAAGGACAAAGTAATAAAAGTGAATCACTACAATAATTATGGTCGGTGCATTAGCTGCTTAAGTCGACTTAAGGAAAACTAAGTCGACTTTGTTAAACCTCATTTAAAGTTGACTTTAGGCTTAAGTCGACTTTCTAAAGTCAACTTAAGCCAGTGTAGACGTGGAGTAGCCTTAAGTTGACTCTAAGTCGACTTAGGGCTCTCCAGGACTCCCCCACTGCCCTCCCTGCCAGGGAGTAGCACAGGGAGAGCCTGGCATGCCCCCCCCAAAGGGCAGGGCAGAGCCCTGACCACCCTGCCCCTATGCCCTTCCAGGGTCCCTGTCCCCCTTTGCCCCATTGTACCCAGGTATAATGGGGCAAAGGCTGAGCCCCTGCCACCGTGGACCTGTCCAAGGTCCCCCTAGCCCCTACAAGTCGACCTAGGCGTCCAGCGTGGATGCTCTAGGTCGACTTTGTAGGGTCCCCCCAAACTCGACTTAAATTTTAGGTGTGGACATGCTAAGTCGACTTAAAGTCGACTTTGTTAAGTCAACTTAGCTAAAGTCGACCTAAATTTACAAGTGTAGACATAGCCACAGTGCTGGTACCTGGCTGTCTCTTCTCTTTTGCTTGTGGATGGCAGATCTCCTACTGCAGTTCAAGACCCCAGAGAATAAAAGGATTTCCCAGGCAGAACCAAAGGCCAACAGGAATAAGAGAGTGCACGCATATTTCATTTAGTGCTGAGATACCAGGGACCAGTGCTTTTTTTGTTTAAAAAAAACAAAAAGGGTTCCAGTACTCAGCCAGGGACCTGGGGCCACCAGCAGTGGCAGGAGCCGGGCCACATCGCTGTGAAAAAAAGGTGTCAGTACTCAGTACCTCTGAGTACCATCACAAAAAAAAAAAATGGGGGCTGGTACTTAGTGGTACTTTTTTTGTGATGGTACTCAGTACCACTGAGTACCATCACAAAAAAAGCCGTGCCAGGGACTCAAGGAGTACTTCCATATCGTACAGCCCTACCCTTTCCAGGTGATTGTTCCCAGACAAACGAAAGATTTGTCTGCATCACTGTAGCTACTTCACATTCATGAGCAGAGATAGACCTCTGTTTCCTTGGCTCCAGGAGCACAAGCTTCTCCCACTTGAGTAAAAGGAGGCTGCCCTTTAGGTGGAATATAATTTAGGGATTATTTGTCTCCTCTGTGAACAATGGCAATCATACCTGTGCTCTGACATGCCACCTACTAGAGGGCAGTAGTGACACACACAGTCAGGAGCTCCCCCCACACTGATAGGCGAAGTCCATCATCAAAAGTCTGGCATTCATAGGAGTTCCTAAGTGATCATTTAAAAAAAAATCCTCATTCATTAAATGTTTAAGCACCTCATTAATTCTGATAGTTTGATTTTTTTTTGGCTAGCCAGGTTGCTAAGTGTGTGGTGTCAAGTGCTGATGAAGTGCAAGAAATTACCTTTGCAGCAGCAGGGGGGTCTCTCTTGAATGCAGTTAGCCACTTCATTAGCGCTGATAAGGTGTGAAAAATTATCTTCCCAACTCCAGTAGTGTCACCTGAATTCAATTAGCACCACTACACTTGGTAAAATCATGGCTGCAGGTGACACATCACAGCAGCCAGCACTATGTTAGCACTTAATCCTATCTATGTGAATCATGGAAATTGCTGCAAAACAGTGAAATGAATACAGTTAAGTGGCATTAACAGTCTATTAAATATTTTTTTCAATGAACAGCCAATCCGAGACAGATGAACAACAAATCAAATGCGTGCAAAGAAGAGTACCAGAAAGCTTGCTGAGCAGACTGCTTCTGGATCTACACCCATTTACATGGCTTCGTTAAATTAGCTTTTCAGAATGGCAAACCCAATCCTCTTCCAACTTTCCTAGGCATTGTTGCTCTTGCTAAAAATGGCAGTTTTGGTTAGGGATGTGAGTTTCCCCAAATTAAAAACAGCAGAGACAAGATAAATTAGGGAAGGCCAGTACTATAACCCTGCCTGGGGCTGACCTCACCTCACGGTAAAACTACTGTATAACTAAGAGCACCAGACTTGCCCATCATTGTGCTCTACACCACTACCAAGTCCCCAGTTATTCATCTCCTCTCTAAACTAAACTAGATGCAGATTTAGACAAATGGATAACAAATCAAAGCTTCAAAGAGAAATCGCAGAATTGGAATTCATATGCAGATTTGACTCCGTAGGGTTAATTAGGGATTTCAGCTTCTTTTCTCACTACAGGTAAATTGGTCTTCCTTTTACCTCACTTTCCTGCAATATGCTGTCATCTACCATTTGAATCTAAAGAACTGCTTTGATTTGCTGTAACAGTCTAACCCGATCCTGTGACTTACACTTCCCTGCATTTGTTTTCCTTCCATTCATCTGTAAGCGTCTGACGAAGTGGGATTTCTCCCACAAAAGCTCATGCAATAAATACATTTGTTAGTCTTTAAAAGTGCCACTAGACTCCCTGTTTGTTTAGATGCAGACTATTCAGTCTCTCTTCCTGCCTTGTTCCAGCAGTCTCTGAACCCTTCTATTTCTGCTCTTTCTCTTTCAAGACAGGGCAAAACTGAACACAGTAGTGCAGATGAGAATGTAGGCATGACTTACATAATGGCATTATAGTCTTTTCAGTATTTTTTATCCTAAAATTGTTTGCACAGGAAAATATTCACACCCCAAAAAACCCACCTTTCCCCAACTAGTTGTGAACAAAAACTCATTCAGGTGAATGTTTGCAAACAACAAATAAAAAGGAACAGGAAAACATTCCAGATACAAATTTTTGCATTAAAATGTATATTCATCATGGTCACTATTTTGCAGTAGTTGCATGATTCTGATAATTGGGCATACCATTTTATATATGGATAGGTTCCAATATTGGTACTGCTGTTGAGCTGTACTTTACTCTATGAATAGCTCTGCTAAAAACACTGGAACTTGTCAAAGTAAGATTCTGCTACTTTCACTCATGTGGAACACTGTCTGACACTTTCCAAGGCAGTAGGATGAGTTGGTCCTTCTTTATCTCACCAATAATCATTGATGAAATAGATTTTTCCACTTTCAAGGGAAAACTGCAAGAACTGCCATTTTAAAAATTATTTTTCTTCTTCCCCTCTTAAACTAAACAAATAATCGTGGAAGGCAAGTCAACATCTCGGAAAATGATGCACTTGACAACATACATATACTGATTCTCTCCATTAATAGCAGACTGACATCTTTACATGCTTATTCATTAATTTATCAGGCCGGAAGGTTTCACTATGGTCATCTAATTTAACCTCCTAATTACACAGGTCCTAGAAGTCATTGGGTGACATGCTGCCCCAAGCAAATAATTTGTGATTGAATTAGTATATATTTCTTTGAAAAGCATCTGATCTTGCTTTATCACTGCCCATTTTTTATTTTTATTTGGTGCATTTTCCTAATTGTGGCATTTTACATTGACATAACTACATTAAAGCATATTAATTACAACAACCAAAATGGGGCTATTGGAATCTGAGATTCCCTACCTGGCTCTCTATCTAAATGCAAATCCTACCTTTGACTGATAGAATTTGTGTATTGTGAATTTAAACACGTTTATGCATCACCTTTCTAATGAAGCAGGTGTTGCAATTACAAATTGTTCCTCTCTTTTTCTTCACTCAGTAAAAGCTGAACGT
Organism: Pelusios castaneus; assembly: GCA_007922175.1. Classification (NCBI taxonomy): domain Eukaryota; kingdom Metazoa; phylum Chordata; order Testudines; family Pelomedusidae; genus Pelusios; species Pelusios castaneus. The sequence goes on along the minus strand of ML685817.1, from coordinate 9,794,938 downwards.
TCAAGACAGATCTCAGCACAAGCACTTCTGACTGCCTTTTTCAATGTAGGACGAACGCCCAAGCAGTCTCAAGTGCTGGTTAGAGGCTGATGGGGAAGTCCCTTTTGCAAGCCCCAGGAAGCTATAGATTTGCAGCCCCAAAAAAACTCAAGTAGGCAATAATACAGAAGAAAAGCAAACCCTACTTTTTGCAACGTTCATTTCAAATGGTGATGCAGTTACTTTGTCCAGTAACTGGGGGAGATCAGGGTGGTAGCTAGCCAATAAAGAGAGTAGCAGTCATTTACTTTCAGAAGAAAAGCACACCTTAATATTATTTGTCATTTCTACTTAGATGATAAGCTTTTGGGGACAGGGGTCATCTTGTTGTTTTATATTAGTACAGCACCTAGCCCAATGGGGTCCTGACCCAGGACTGGGAATCCTACGTGCTATGGTAATACAATAATAATTACTAAACCTTAGATTTCCTCCCTCCCGCCTTCAAGTTCTAGTTGCCTGCTCTTCTAAAGTCATTCCGGGAGGACTTTACACAATTAGTCATATTTTTTAAACTCAACTCACATGAATTGTCTTCAGCTCACAGGCCTGGTCTCTTGCTGAAAGCTCTGGGCCAGGTTCCCTGGTCTGCGTAAGTGTACAGCAAAGATGAGCTTAGCATGGATGGAGAGGGCCACTGGAGAATTCCCTCTGTGCAGAGGAATGCTGTATTGCCATGAAACTTGGGTCTACAGCCCCACACCATCGCCAGCATCGGAGAGAATGGGAAGTTATTGGGCAGGATAGTGTTGTTTTACTTTAGATGGAATAAATAGGTCAAAAGTGTTACCATAACCCAGTGACTGTCCAACATTAAACAATATTCATGGCTTTGTATATAGAGACATTAGCTTCCTTAATATTATGGCAAACACACTGTTAAAAGTCCTTTAAACTTTTTATTAACAATACAGAAAAGAAGGAAAAACAGGTTACATTTTGAAATATTAAGTAAGGTTTTTAGTGTAACAGCATTTCTTGTTTCCTTTTCCTTTAGTTGGGTAGCTTTTTAGAAGGAAAAAAACTCCTTATTTGTCAGTTTTTCAAGGGTATTAAACATGGTGTTAACTGTGTTATTGGGGGAGGGCAGGGAGGGTAAAGGAGAAGAAATTAGTTGAGGTGAGCTGAAGTTGCTGCTACTGCTGTTAAAGTCTGAACCCATTTCATCCAGGTGGTGTTTAGAATTCAGTAGTAGCTCATAAGGGTGTCACCTGGATCCAGGACATCTCTCAGGATGGGAATGATGAAGGCTTGAGGTGAACTTTTTACAGTTGATCTCACAATTAAAGTAAATTTGTAGGCCAGGTTATAACAACAGTGGGTAGGAGGTATGGGAAAGCAGAGCTCTGCTTTGCCTGATCCCCAGGGCATAAATTAGAGCAGCAGCCTTGCAAGTGTAACTGGCACTGGGTGGCTTGAGATTTGCTTAAAGTTTCCATGATAATTGGGCTGTACTGATGCTACAAAATTACTCCTGTCCTGAAAGGATTTAGAAACTAGATTTGAAAGCTATTCAGGAAATACGGCTATGCCAGCTATTTCCAGACTGCATTGACGGGGTGTAACTATTTTAAGTTGGTGCTAAAAAAGCCAATGTTCATTGTTACAGGGATGCTGTGTAAAAGAAATGCCTGAATACATGTAAATAGTTCAGATGCTAGTAGATGGTGCTCAAGAATATGTTGCATAGTTCCTAGACTTTGAAGGACCATTAATATGTGTTAGTTGCACTGCAAATGCCTTCCTTTGTGTGGAGCTCTTGACATTGATTTTGAAAATGTTTTCTCATTGAACTTTCTGCTCTTTGTCCATGTGCTTACTTGATCCATGTACTGGACCATCTTGTTGATGAGACAAATTCCAAGTAAAGGTTATGGGGATCATATGACCAATAAACTAGGAGGTACTGCTTGAAGAGATGAACTTCAAGAAGGGATATGAAGGAAAAGTCAAAAACATTTGTTGCGGATATTTCCAAGGACACAGATTAGGAAAGCAGATCACCAAACTATAGAAAATGAAAGAAGGGGTAAGGTAAAAGGATTGGAGAGAGTGTAATGACTAAAATGGCAGTGGCTTAGAGAGTATCTGCAATGGCCAGGTGTGTCATGAAATAAATACTAACAAGTTTAAAAATCCAATTGAAATAGCCTTAAGTTCTTGTTTTACCAAGAAAACAACAGCCATATGATAGAACCAGCTCCCAAAACAATGGGCTGTCTCCATAGCTAAATTTAAACAGAATGATCCTGGCATTCATCCTTGATATGTTTTCTTGTACTCCAGAAAGGCCTGACTTCCTCATCTCAGCACTGATTTTCCTTGTCAGAACTGTTTACTCCTTTGCATGGAGGGATCACTGTAACATGTGAATATAGGAAGGTGAAGGCCTAAAATTCTGGCCTTTGGGGTTAAAAATGCAATCATTTAGGTAGTCCTAGTCAACTGCATTTCATAAAAGGCTAAGTCATGAGTTTTCTTTAAATTCCCCTTCAGTTTGTGGGGAAAAGATTCTACTGAATGGGATTGTCCTTGTTTGCAGAATCAGGGCTATAAAAAACAATTTGAGACTCTTAAGGTGCAATCCTATGGCCTATGTTCTGCAGGAGCTCAGATTATCATAATTGCTTTGGGGGCCATAAAAGCTAATAATTTATTTAGTGCCATAGAAAGTGCTTCATAAGCAAATAAAAAATGGAGTCCCTGCCCTAGGAGTTTTGAGTCCAGGATTTTGAGCCTGCAAACCATTATAGGCTTGATCCAAAGCCCAGTGAATCATTGACTTAAGTGGCCTGTGGATCAGACCCTTTATAAATAGTCCCTACATAGAGTAACCTAGTCATGTGAATATCCCTACTACACAAGAGAATAAGGGCTGCATGCGGTGAAGTCAAGCATCTGATCAAGGATATCTCTGTTATCAAGTATTGGCCTTAGAAAGATGCGTGGGCAGGTTCAAAGGAGATACTATTTCTTGATACTTGTCAGAAAGAAAGAGTGCGGGAGCTCAGATTTATTGCTATTTGATTGTTTGTGACTAGTCAGTTCTTGAGCCTAAAGTTGGGCCCGTGCTTCACTACCTCACTGAATCAGGGCTGTAACTCTGATGAGAAATTAATGTATCGCATTTCTATGGGTGGTGATCACACAGGTGATTCAGGGAGGGGAAAAGGAGAGAGAAAAATATTGTGTGCTGATAAGTCTTGCAACGGAGAGTTCCCCTCTATCAGTAAATGACAAGAAGCTGGTATCAGATTCCTAGAGCAAGTGGAGTTTCTGGATTAAGAGTAACAGAAGATCAAATAGTAAACCAAAAGTGATAACATTTGCATGACTCTGTAGGTGGCTTTTTATGGACGTATCTGTTATCTGCTAGAAAAAATATGTTACTCTTTGAGGTCCTGCATTATACTGATAGTTATACAATTGGTATCTATGATCTAACAAGACAGAAGGATTTTTTTCCCTAGACAACTCTTTCAATATACAGTTGAATGTCACTCCACAGGTCTGTTGGGTTTTGTAACTATATGGGCAGTGAACTTAAACAGTTAGGCTACAAGAAGCTTATTAGAAAATGCTCAGAAGATAAAGCTCTCGGAGACTGTTGAGCTCATGGATATTTATTTGTGCTTGCCATAGTTATTCAAGCTAAAGCCCTTAATGGGAAATGTCAGTATAGTAATTCACTCTTTTCCAATCTCAAAATCTTAACTCCTACTGCGGCCATTACATAAGTGTGTGAGGATTTCAAAAGCACCCAAATATCAGAGACCCACTTGTCCCAATGACTTTTAATTGGCTGCCTGATGTTGAAACTTTCAATTTGGGAAGATAATTGGGTTTTCAACTTCCTGCCCCTGACCAGGGGGTAGCCAGATGTGATTTTCTGGCAGGCTCTGTCGCTGACTCAGGTGGGCTTGGACCACTTCCTGCTTCCAGTCATGTGGCCAGAATCAGGAAGCTCGAGTAGCGACCAACTGAAAGCTGCCTTACACTCTAAGCATACGCGTAGCACCAGCAGCAGAAATAAAATATTGGGTGAGCCTGTTTTCAAAGTGATGGGCTGTGGCCCACTCAGGCCCACTTGTAGCTACGCCTCTGCCCCTGACAAAGCATGGGAGGGAACATCATTTATTTCCAGAAAGTTTTTACAGGATTTAATTATAGATTTTTGACTCTGTTCCCTGCATGGTTACCTTATACTTCTAGGATCTAAGGTCTTGGTATTTTGAGATAGTCGTGGCTGACAATGGTCTTCATTATAATTTGTATCGTCTTTGCTCTCTGCACAATTTTAAGAACAAGCAGAAACACATGGCCACTCAGGCGGGAGTGACCTTCTGCAAGAGAAGACTGGCAGGTCCATTAGAGGGCTCCTGAACTATTTAAAAGGGATCATTCTGAATTCCTTCCTATACATTGCAATTGTATGTGTCCTATTTATTACCGTAACGTAGGGATTAACTGAAAACAGATCCCCATTGTGCTAGGCCCAGTACAAACACTGAATCAGAGACTGTTCCTGTCTCTGAGAGAGTACAGTTCAAATAGAGAAGACAGACATGAAGGAGAGAATAGGTTAATATACAGACAGAAGAAACCATCAGGTAGAGAAGGGCCGATGACTTTGTTTGGTTATTTAAATCCTTCTGTTGGATTTACGTTAGGAGGGAATTAGCTAGGCAGTTAAGGCCAAGGAAGGCAGAGACTGCAGCACATAGCTAACCAGCCTGTGGAAGAATATCCTGAGTGAGAATTGAAGGAAGTGCTCCAATAACATCATCAGTGACTGCTGGTCATGAACAAGTTTCCTCTGCAGCTCCTCTGACCACTTCAGTCTCTGACCGGCTCCTCCCTGCAGTTTCTTTACAAGAGGCCACTTTGGAATGGAGAGTGAGGATGCTGCATAGATCTTTGTGCTCCCAGAGGATTTCCCTACACTGGGCTATATTTGGGGGCAGCTGTGGAGGAAAGATGCCTTCCCCCTTCCCACAGTGCAGCAATCACGCTTAATTTGCTATGCAGCTGCTCTCTTAGCTTCAGGTTCTTGGCTATGCCCCACCAATGTGCTGAACAGTTGAGCTGAGCCAGTGTTCAGGGATGTATCAGGTTGGCTTGCCTCATGCACTGTGAAGCCTCAGACTAACCCAGCCCTGAAGACAGGGTGGGCCCCATTCTGAGTGGAATCAAAAGGAGCAGGAAGCCACAGCTAGGGCTGTACACACTGCGAGAAGCAAGAAGACTCCGGCAAGGTTGAAACTCAAGAAGCAGGAAAGAGATGAGAAAAATTCTGTGGTGGGAAAGCATAAGAGGGAGACTGTCCAAACAAGAGAGAGACGTCAATGACTTAGCTGCAAAGGTCTCTGGAGAAGGACAAAGTCCATGCAGGAGATGCGGGAAAGAAGAAGGTTCCCCAGGAAGGTGGTGGCTGTGCCCAGCTGAAAGTAGGATGAAGACTATGTGAGTTTGTGTCCCACTTTTGAAAGACTTTTTGATATATTGGACTCCTGGGTGGAGCGAAACTAAAGTGGGGCAGGTGGGCTTACAGCAGTGAGTTCCAACCTTTTGCTAGCAGATGCTGTGAGTTCTTAACAGGCCCCAGAGAGTGGGAAAAGAGAGGTAAGGCCTGTACCAGGATCTCTGGCCATGAGGCACTTGAAAGGAGGCTGTGCATGTTCTAAGGGAGTAGTGACTTGCTGTTGAGGAAGCAGAGGGGGAATTATGGCTTCGTTAGCAACAGGTCCTCCATGGGAATATTCGTAGGCCAGCACCACTACACAGCACCCTTTACAATAGGGTCTGTGTCCTTGTGACACAAGCTAGATATAAAGTAATCAATTAGATTCCTTTACCTTATTGAATCTATCTAGGCATTTACGTTGTACCCATCACTGTGGTATGGAGAGGTATGTAGATTTGAACTATAAAGATGGAAGTATTTTTTTTTCAAGGGAAGTGTATACGTAAAGTGACAATAAGTCCTGGTTTTTCATATAATGTCCCAGAATCACCTTTTAGGACACCTGGAATATCCTGTATTTTTACTTTAATCCAGTAAAAATGTAATATCTTTATCAACCTGCTAGTTGTTGATGGTGTATTGCTATAGAATAGAATTGCTCTGTGTTTACCAGCAGTTCAATGGAACAAGTGTTTGGGGCTATGAACAGTGTCTGGAGTGAAAAGCTGAAGGAATGGAGATGCCATCAGAGCTGTTCTTTTATACAAAGGGAATGTTAGAGACACCTGCTTCATGAGAAATACATTCAGACACTCAAGTTACTTGGAGAAAATGCTCTATTCCACAAATAGGGGTGGGTTCACACTTGAGTTGCAAACCACTTGGAGCATCTCCCTTTATTTTTCTGCATGAGTGTTTTGCAATTGTAGTATGTTGCCACAAACAATAATTGTACTTCCAGATTTTGAAAATATGCTCTTTTTTATGTCTCGATGTAGAAAAAAGGCTCACAATGAAAACATACTAGTGGCTTGTTGCAGGGAGGCTTTTTAATATCTTGCAATGAAATCACCAATTGGTTTTGCTTTAGTCTGAAATTCCATCACTGGTATTCATGTTCCATTACACACATCCAGCAGGAACGACTCATGTACCAAAGATTTGCATAGAAGATAGACCTGGAACACAAAATCTGGATCAAAATCTTAACTTCTCTAAACTAGGGAAGGTTCAGATCAAAGGTTTGTTTTAGATCCATTCCTGATTTGCTCTGGATATAACCACAGCCCACCTTGATTTGAAAACGGAATGACAGGATGCTATTTTCCTTGTAGCAAATGAACAGAATATATGGGTCTGTCCTTGGCCCCAATTCCGGAAAGCATACAAACATGTGCATATACCCTGTTGACTTCAAGGGTGCTTGAAGTTAAGCATGGGTTTTAAGTGCTTTCCTGAATAAGTTCCAAAGTGGTAGCCATGTTAGCCTAGTACAGCAAAACAAACAAATTTGTCAGTCTTTAAAAGTGCCACCAAACTCCTTGTTTGTTTTCCTGAGTAAGGGTCAGAGTCCCGTGCCACACCTTTGAAATATCATTCCCAAACTAGAAAGGTTGCCTGGTTTGTTATAAACCTCAGACTTTAGTCAGATTGGCAACATGGCTTTCAACCATGAAAACCAGGGCTGGCTTATAGTTCAGAGTGGAAAGCATCTGAAACTCAGAGTTTTCAAATGGTTTTCATCTTATCACAGCATATAGTTCTGCTCCCATGTGAAGCTCAAAATGCTAGGGTTGGCTCCTGTGAACTGAAACTGCTGAAAGTGGCACATCTCTTGTTTTATTCTCCCTTCTCCAATGCCCCAATGACATTCATAAATGTCATTATCTTAAATCATTTTGGGGACAACTTTCTCAATAACCTAGCTGAGGAAATGGAAAGAAAAATATAAATTTACCCTGCTACTGCTGATCAACCAAATTACATGCAATACTGCTGTTGTTCCATGCATGTGTCACAGAGATAATTAGAAGGTTCGGGCATGATTTGTATGCTCTGATGCATTTATGAGCCATAGCTGGAATATTGAATGGCATGCAAGTAGTTAAAGTATCATACAAATATTAAGATTAAACGAACACATTCTAAGCTAAAGTAAAAAATCAATCTATAGTTTGCCTTTTGGTGTCATCTGCAACTCCTGAACTTTATCCTGAATACAGTTCCTCCTTTTTGACCTGAAAGGCTGGCCAAATTTCAGAACCCTGGGGATGATTCACTTGAAAGTAGAAATTGATGGAATCTGGTATTTTCTTTGATGCAGCCTTATTTATTTACAAAATGTGAATGAAGTCTGGCTTCTCCAAATACAGGAGGAACCAAAATCAAGGATATAGATTTTTGTTTACAGCCCCAATTCTCTTTATCCCATATCATATCATATCTCTCCACCTTTTCCCAGGGTCACATGCTCACTGTGTTCACTGGCTACTTGCTTGGCTTTTTTGTATTTTACTTGGGCCTCTTTCTCTTTTCTCTCCCCCTCACTTTTACTTACACACACACACACACACACACACACACACACACACACACACACACA
>ML685817.1:9770316-9786823 GCA_007922175.1 Pelusios castaneus | reverse complement strand
ACACACACACACACACACACACACACACACACACACACACACACACAAATAAATCAACCACAGACTATACTCAGCAAACAGCAAAACCCTTCACCCATGGAGTCCAAATTCATGAATGGCTTCACAACCCCCTTTCTCTTAAGGGTTTCTGATTAACTCATCCTGACAGTTATGTTAATTGAAGGGTGAATCCATCTCCAATCTCAAAGGCTATGTCTACACTTGCAAGTTAGGTCAACTTAAGGAGGCTTAAATCAACCTAACTTAGACCCTGTCTACACCAGGCTTTCATTAGGTCAGCTTAAGAAAATCCTTAAGTCAACCTAATGAAAGCTTAGGTCGACTTAGTAAGACCTGCCGGTTAGATCAAACTAATCCTCCTTTAGGTCGACCTAAGCACAGTGTGGATACTTAAGTCCACTTTATTAAGTCGACCTAAGGGCAGTTAGGGTGACTTAACAAAGTACACTAAGTCCACGTCCACAGACACCACTTTGTTAAGTCGACTTAATAAGTTTGACTTTAAGTCGACTTAAAGTCGACCCTATTAAGTTGAATTAACAAATATATATATATATATACATACAACGACCTAAAAGCATGTTGAGCCAGATTTGGTTTGATAGCTCTGCCGTCTCCCAATGGAGTCTAATATCTGACAAGTAATCTCTGTTTAATGGAATGGTGTCATTTGGAAGACAACAGCTTTTCACCTTTGGAGTACTAAATACCAGTCTTGTCCTAGTTCCCAAATTAAAACCAGAGCATTGCAAACACTAAAGAGTTTAGGGTCAATTTCTTTGTTGGGCCTGGTAGCAAATCAAGCATATTTTCTGCTTTGTTCAATTTGAGTAAATTCAGATGACTAGGGACAATACCCCTCTGCCCATTATTCTTCTCAGGGCTTTTATAGTCTTAAAGGTGAAATCTGTGAGGGCAGGAAAGGAAAGGAAAGGAAAGGAAAGGAAAGGAAAGGAGTTGGTGGCCTATTTACCCACTTCCATTCATTCTAGAACTAAGTCACTGTTTCTCCATCCTGCACCCAATAAGAGTCTTTAGGGGGCTGCCAGCAATGGCTGTGCTTACTATACCCTCCACTCCCATTTTTAGTGGCCTTGGAAAATATAGCGCCTGATGTACAGACCTTTGGAGTCAATGGAAACAGTGCCATTCATTTCGGTGGGTTTTGGATTAGGCCCATAGCCTTCAAACTGAAAACGTTTCATGGTTTTTCTGTCTCACCTACCTCTGCACTTTCAGGTTTCAAGTGGGCCATGAAGTAAGATGATGCCATGAGATTGAGATGGGCGGTGTTTCCAACCCTTTGTAAAGCAGAATGTGTTAGAAATCTTGTTCCTGTGGGTTTTCTGGCCCAGTTTCTAGGCCAAAAACGTTCAGGTAAATTTGGATACATTTTGACGTAGCCTGTGTGAAAGTTCCTGTCCCTAATTGCATTCTTCCTCACAGACATGATATTGCTGACACTAATGAAATCCTGTTAGCGGTGAGGCTTTTCCAGTTCCATCAACTTGTCCGAGGGCTGTTCACTCACAACCATTGTTGAAGGGTGTGAAATCTTCCCAGCAAATTATCCTTTGCCTATATGGGGCCAAGATTTCCAGAACTACTATTCATGTATTACAGTATCACCCAAGCATCCTAGTTTAGGACCAGGATCCTATTGTGCTTGGTGCTGTACAGATAAAATGAAAGACAGTCTCAGTCCTAAAGAATTTGTAGTCTGAGCAGAAGATAAGAGATAACAGGTGGTTATACACACAGAGTGAGCACAAAAAGCCAAAATAGCTCAGCTAAAATTTAAGCAGAAAAATAAAAATAAATTGGAAAATCCCTCCTCATGTTGACTGTTGAGATAATTTGAAAATCTGGCCAAAAATGTTATCACGGGGACAGCTAGGAGCTGAGGCACCAAAAAATAAAGCCCATATTGCAGAAGTTTTAAAAAGCTAGGTTGGATCCTCTACATTAAGAAAACCAGGAGGTAAAAATGACACATCTCCTCCATCTTGTGGCAAACACTATAACTGCACAGACCTGCTAATAATTCTGAGTATCAGAAATCCTGACATGCTAAAGTTTTCTGAACCTGAATACCTGATCTTTAAATATGGAATGCAAATAACTTTCTTAGTGTGCCTGATTTTTATTGGTGACACATTTTAAGTCTCAAGTCAATTTCATTATGTATCACAAGGTATCCACTCAACACTGAGAGAATTACTGAGTTATTTGTATTTCCATAGCACTTAAGTGCCCTAGTCATGGACCAGTGACCAGCTGTGATAGCTGTTGTACATAAACACAGAGCTTCCCAAAGAGTTAACAATCTAATTTATAGGTCAAGTGGGACATTTTCCATTGCAATTTTTTTCAACAGAAAATTAAGTGTTCGACTAAATTAACTGTTTTCATTTTTCATCAGAAAACCAAAACCTGAAAGGTTTCTCATTTTCTGATGAAAAATGAAAATAATGAATTTAATTGAACAATTAATTTATCTTTCAGTTTTTCAGTTACTAGTTGAAAATTTTCCTTGGAAAAGAGACTTCAATCTCCAATCAGTTCTATTGAGTTGCATATCATAATAGGATTTGAAAATATAGACACAAATAATTAACATTTCCTCCTAACATTGTTTTAATGGAAATAAAATTTAAATGCAGCTAATAGATTATTATAATTAAGTTGTAAATTACAGAATCATACAGAGCCCTTGCTCAGTTGAAGATTGAAGGCCCAAATCTCAAAGTTTAGATTTCAATTTCAGTCAAAGTTATCATAGTTTTAAAATCTTACAATAATATAATATCTTCATCCTGAAAGGTAACTATGGGCTAACTTTACTACTATTTTTACATTCTCGTCCACAGATCTAATTCAGAATGCAGGGTCCCTGATGAAGGAAGTCCGTTATGGTTGAGGGTAGGCTGAAGTAACAAAAACTACCAACATTTCCCCTCTATTGGAGCGAATAGGGTCCATAAAGGCTTAGCAAACAACCATGTTTGTTAAGGGTCTTAAACCTCTTGAGCAGCTCTGGAAGAATTGTGGTTTTGTATCAGAGGCATGCAAAATTCACAGCTCTGTTGACAATGTTGGAAACTGTTGACAATGTCTGAAAACCTGACATGTTGGGCTTTGCTTCAAGATTTTGAGTTGGTTCAAAGTTGCAATTCAATACAAAATTTGTTGTGTTGGGGCATGAGCTGAAGCACATCAAAACATACTTTCAAAGGACGTGCAGAAAGGAATATTGCTGATATCTTTTGGCAGGGCCTATGGCTGACTTGGAAGGGCCTGGCAGAAAAACAAGCATTTCCTGCTCCTGGTCATGTGACCGGAAGCTGTAAGTTCAGGAAAGTGACCAACTGAGAAATTAAGCTGCCAGTTACCAAGGTAACTTAAGTAAAGCATTGGCAGCAGAATAAGCTGACTAGTTAGACATATATATCTAACCTCCCTGCTCTTGCCCCCTCTCCAAATTAAGCAGTCAAACTCCACCTATGAGGAAAACCGGCAGGTATTATCTAACCCATTTCTGGATCAGATAAATTATTTTGCAACTATCTGCTGTCCACTGCCCGGTGTGGCAGAAACGAGTCTTAGCCAGGCCAGGACAATAGTCCTGATCTGACTCAGTGATCACCTGTGTTGAAAAAGAATAGAACTCTTGTGCTGACTCCTTACACATGATTAATTTCAACAGTGTAAGACCACATAGATGGCTGGTCAAAACTTTCTGTAAGAACAGTTTTTAATGCAAAATTGGGTATTTGATTCCATGATGGTTTTCACAAAAAGTGTCTGCATTCTGCAGAAGACGTCAACTGTTCATTAAGAAGCACTAAACTACAGAATATTTCAGCCAAAATATATACTATTTTAATTTGGAAATGCCGCCATGGTGCCTCATGGGATATGTGGTTTAGTCCTCACTTTCTTCTATATACCAGCCTCCTCAGACAGACTGTCACTGTCATGCACCATAGCTGGAGACTGCGTTGATGCTCAGCCTCCCTTTTACAAGAAGGAAGATGACAATGAATCCTGGGTAAGGTTAAGAGTCTGTCATGAGTATTTTTTAGTAACAGTCAGGGACAGGTCCTGGGAAATGAACAAAAATTAACAGAAGCCACAATCTGTCCCTGACTTTTCCTACCAATACCCTGTGGGAGGGGGAAAAAAGCACAGCTGCCAAGGCTTGCAGCAGCCCCTGTGTGACGGTAGCCCTGGGGCTGACAGCTGCTCTGGCCATGCTTAGAAGTCATAGAGGTCATGGATTCTGGGACCTTCCAGGACCAAATTATATCCCTAATCATGGGATATGTAGCATGATTAGGAAGATCAGCCTACATAAAACGGGAAGCGTAAGGCCCTTGAACTAACCCTCCCCATGAGCCATCGTTGTAACATTTCCAAACTAAAATATTTCAGTTTTTCTCATAGGCAGAGTTTGGCTGCTTAATTGGGGAGGGAATGGAGCAGAGTATGGAGGATATATATATATATATATATATATATATATATTATATATGTCTCACTAGTCAGCTTATTCTGCTGCCAATGCTTCACTTAAGCTGCCTTGTAACTGGCAGGTTAATTTCTCAGCTGGTTGCTTTCCTGAACTTCCTGCTTCCGATCATGTGACCTGAAGCTGGAAGTGCTTGTTTTTCCACCAGAATCAGCACAGACCCTGCCAAAGAAAAAAGTCATAAAAGAAATCATTGTAAGTTTGGAGGGAAGGAATGCCCCTTTCCCCCCATACCCTCACCAAAACTCCACCCATGGTTTTCCTTGTCAAAGTTCGGAAATTCTGAAGAGGAAACTTGAATTTTCACCAAAATTTGCACTTTCTTCAGTGGAAATTTTTTTCGTTACCCGCTCTATTCATAATGTGTGCATCACATGAGTACAGGTTTCTTGCACAATCTCTTCCCTTCCACACCTGATATGATACAGAGCAAGATCTTTTCTTAGCACACATACCATAATGAAAAGTCCTGTAGGGTTTCATAAATGATAACCACTTTTCAGATTTTAAACTCACCCTGGAGAATTAAATAGAAAATCTCTGCTATAAAAAAATGATAGGACGGGCCAAAAACTATAGAAAAGGGTATCTTTTCTTTTTCTGTCTCTTAGAATAATTTTTTAAGAGTCTTACTCTTATTAAATTCTATAAGACTTTCTCATATGGGTTGTTAAGTCACATGAAGGTAATCCAGTTTATGGTAATGCAATAAGCCATTGCTTCCAATGGAAACACTAGCTCTTGTTACTGAAACTTGCCATGACCTTTAGAGATGAACATTTGAGCCACTGGATAGATAGAGGGGCAGCAGCAGTTAGATTCAGCCTCTTTCATGTAATAAATTTCATATACAATATTGGTTTGAAACTGGGCTGCATAATGTTGTGTAAAGGAAGTACAGTAAATGAAGGGTTAATCATGTTATTGTCTTTCATGTCTCTAGACAGGAAATCCAACTGCTGATGAATCAGGAAACTACGATTCATAATGGAAACACTTTTGTAGTTAAAAAAAATCTGATTCCTCATATCCTCCCCATGCCCACACTTAACAGTAAAACCTTTTCAATGAAATTGGAAAGGACAGTAGGGTTGCTCTTAATCACCCTTACTGCTATGACTGTGGGTGGTGGCAGTGGTGGGTAGCTTAAGTGTGATTGTGCCCAAGGAGTGTAGAGATCAAAGTGACTGTGGTGTCATCATCCACAACAGGTGAAGGGCCAACCACAATCTCCCCAACAGCTCTGCATTCTGTGAAAGGTTCATACGTTCCAGTGGAAATCTCCTACTACTTGCTTTTTAGATTACAGGTGCAGCAGGAATAAGTAAATGAATGCAAACCAGCAAACAAAATGCCATGCCTTGCGGCCAACGTGTGGCTTATGCTATAACAAAGATGTGAAGTTGAGTAACTACATCACATAGCTGTGAACATATGTATAAGACAAAGCAGTGGAAAATGCACTTAATTTGAAAGTGGCCCTAAAACATTTTTCAAGTTGCATACACAGATACTTTAGGGTATTTTCATGAAATGGTTGGAGTGACCTCTTTCTGCACATGGTGGATTAATCAGTATTTCATCTTACAAAAATCATACTTTTCCAGGTGCTGCTTGTGCCATGAGAAACATTTAATTAAAACACCAACCAACCTGTGTTGATTTTGGAGTAGTGACACCTGGTATGAGACAGCATCCACTAATTCCAAAGGGATAGCCATGTTAATCTAGTTCAGGAAAACAAACAAGGAGTCTTGTGGCATTTTTGAAGATTAGCAAATTTATTTATCACATAAGCTTTCGTGGGAGAGATCCCACTTCATCAAGTGTCTTGTTACTGTGCAACCTTCCCAGAGTGCTCTCTTCTGGCAGTAGGCAGAGCAGCAGCCACACAGCCGCATTTTCCCAGCTGCTATCTTCTTCTTCCTATTCTTCCCCTCCTGCATCAAAGTCCAAATCTAGTACAAAACAACATAAACTCTTCTCATCCCTCCAGAAAGTCTGTTAGACACCAGTCTTCCCAAGTTCCTGGCTCAACCCAGTCTTTTGCCTCATTGAGAGCATCGCATCTGAGCCCCTGCCTGCTTTTTCCAACTGAGCAAAGTACTTTTAAAATCCCTCTGGAGCTTGCTTCCTGCTCTGGGTGTCTTAATTTGAGCTAGTTGGGACCTCAACAGTCCATTAACTCCTCCTTCTGTTGTGTGGAGGATTGTATGATCTATTACACTGGTGCAGACCCATGAAGTTAAGTTGTCTAACACATTCCATAATAAAAGATTTTTTTCTAACCTTTTCTTTCATAAATTCTCACGCCTCCTGTGAGTCTCATGTCTTTGCCTTTGAGACTAGCAGGTCTTTGATATTTGGAGAATATCTTTGGCTATGTATACACTTGCTAAAATTAGTTCAAATTAGTTAGTTTGAACAAACTAATTCGAATTAATTTTAGTTAGCTCGAATTAGCTTAATTCGAACTAGAAAAAGTTAGTTCGAACTAAGCAAGTTCCATTCATGGCACTTGCTTAGTTCGAATTAGCGATCCCCATTCATTTCAATGGCCGGTTAGTTCGAACTAAGAAATTAGTTCGAATTAATATGGCCACATTGGCTAATTCGAACTAGTTAGTTCGAATTAAAGCCTTACTTCTGAAGCCCTATTCGAACTTATTAGTTCAAATTAAGGAAGCCCTTAATTCGAACTCATTAAAGCCTAGTATAGCCATGGCTTTAGTTAGTTCGAATTAAGCCTCCTTAATTCGAACTAACTTGCCAGTGTAGACATAGCCCTTGATATCTGGAGAATAGTTTTCAGGCCACAGAAGTGCCTTTTCTTTGTCCCATAATGTTCCATTCAGCTTTCGCTGAGATATAAACTGTTAAAATTGCAATTTTCCTTCTCTCACTTGTGGTTCTCTAGAAAACTTTGCTAGCATGCCCGATGATATGAATGCTTTATTGTATAGTCTTCCCTTTTATGATCACATACAAGCAGGGTGAGCAGATAGCAAGTGAGAAAAATCAGAATGGGGTGGGGGACAATGGACACCTCTATAAGAAATAGCCCCAAATATTGGGACTTTTCCTATGAAATTGGGACATCTGGTCACTCTACATAATGGTGACCTGCCCAGCCCCAACCCAGGATTCTGGCATCGTTCAGTGCACAGGATGGATGCACAAAGGGGTCAGAACTACAATTGCAAAGACAACCATAAATCTGGCATTTCCTAACATTTGATGACTTGGCATTCCAAATAATGTTCTTTTGATATAGTTTTTGTGCATGTTGTTATTTGGATGGTGGATACTCTGAACAGCCTTGGTCAACATCAGGGGTTCCAGCTGTGCTGAGTGCTTTACAAAAACTGACAAAGATAGGGACCCTAGCCAGAAGAGCTCCCAATCTCCAGTCCTGATCTTGCCATTAATAGTATTAGGGATAGATGGCTGCTGTCTTCAGTATATTTACCATTCTATTGATGTCAAGTTAATACCATTAAATTGATAGGAATTGGATGTCCTATCCGCTACGTGGCTTTGAAACTCTCAGCCAACATTTTTTGGTTTCCTCCTACCGTTACTGTTTCAAGGGGTCTATGAGTATGGCAGCTATTGCTATTCTTGGTGGTTCAGCAACAGTGAGCATCTCTATGGTTTCTTTCTCACCTTGTTTTCCCATCAACCCAAGAAAGCCCATATGAATGTGGATTTTCCCCAGCTGAGAATAAAGACCTTTTTCTTAAGAACAGAAGTATTAAAAGGAGACTATTAACTGAAATCACATGTTACAAACAAATGAGTTACTGTACTCATTTTCTAATTGGGTCCCATCCTACAGTTGACATTAGAACCAGCCATTTACAGAACCAGGGCATTGCATTATTAAAGGCAAAAGAATTTTATCAGTTCAACTTGTTTTTTGCCAATGAGCTATCACTATGAGCTGTTAGCTGGGTCCTATCAGCCTGCACTGATGACAACTGGCTCCCAGAGAAAAAAAAATCGTACATCTAGTCATTATTTCCTGTAACCCAGTTGCACCTGCATAGAATCCTCTTCACAGTTGCCTCCCTGAGCTGTGCAATGCACCCACATCAAAAAGATTATCCCTGTGTCAACCAGCTTATTATCTAAGTAGCAGTCGGTTCTTAGTTCCTTTTTACTAATCTCATAGGCAAAGATATTCTACCATGGCTGTATCTATAGAGAAATGAACCATTTGAAGCCTTTTTAATACTTGCTCAGACCATATGATGTTTGGTTTTCTACTGTGTTCTGAACAAGAGAACATTCCAAACCAAATTCTGCCCTCAGATGTATCCAGCATTTTTGCTGTGTCCAAAACCCACTGGAATCAGTCCATGGGAATCTCTTTTCTGCTCCAAAGGACTTTAAATAAGGCCCTAATCAAGAGCAGAATTTGAGCTGCAAGTGATGTATTTCCATTTTTCAGTCATTATCTGATTTGGCTTCAATTTTAAAGTGTGAGCTACTAAAATAAGAGAGTTTTGCTTTTAAAATGGCATAGGTTTGGTTATCCTTGTTTTATTACATTCGGTAGGTTTGATGCTTAATTTCATGTTCCACTGAGAATAATATCAATGCAGACTTTCTTGGGCACAGCTTCCTACTGAATGACATGATATCTAGGATTCTAGCAGCAATGCTGAGCTTTGGCAGAATTTCTCCTCCAATGTCATTAGGCGCCCAGACCTGAGGAAAAGCGCTAGTTGACTTCTTTGGGAATTCTGCCTACATATAGGGTCTGAAGAATCAAGCTCTAAGATGGGTGTCAGAGCTTACCCCCATGGCTGTAACTTTGCTTATGTGTTTTGAGGACTGGGTAATACTTGCACCCCTGAGGAACTGACTTTGATGCCAATATCCATGTTGACAAGAACCTTGCTCCAGAAGTATTCCCATTGACTCCAATGGGACCATTTGTATAGCATAATACTATTCAGTATGAGTAAAGGTATCGTTTTGGAGCCCAAACTGTTACTAGTAAAGGAATGTAACTCTCAGTTGAGAACACCATTTATAGATCAAGGGAGTGGCACTGTTTAAAATGGTTTCCCCACTTCCCCACCTTTATTCTGCCCATAGTTTCAATTGTACCTAAAAATGGATGTGTTGTGACCTGCAAGAGTGAGCACTTGACTAGCACTTGACTAGCACTTGAAAACTCACTGCTTTTGGCTTTTTCTGACAAATGTGGCATGGAACTGAACTGGTGTGAATTTCTTGCAGCATTGTCCTATGCATCTGTTGTTGTTAAGAGTCTGCTTCCATGAATGTTTTACTCCTAGCCCAGATTTTCAGGTAGTGCTAATTAGCATTACTCTATTGATTGACCTCTGTGGATGTGGCCTACAAGCTACTAGTTCATGGGTTGACTTAGACATAAAGATTGGCTCTAGGCAGGCACTTGGATCAAAATGTTTCAATCTGGGAGTGGATTTTGAACAAGATTAGAGCACAGTGGTACCCCCCCCACACACACTTTTTTTTAAAAGGAATTTTCCCTTCCAACAAGAAAAATGGGCAAATAATAAGGATCCAGTCCTGAGAAAGATAACATGGCTTTTCTTGCAAGAAACTGTCAGAGCTAGGGAGGGGGAATCCTACTAATTTCAAAGTGGAAGTCCAGGAAGCAGGTGAAGATAGCTACATCCAGCTTCTGAGGGAGGGGGAGTAGATGATGTAGCCCATTGATTTCCTTTTATTTCAAATTGAAACCATGTGTATGCATGCTATGTGTGTATCCTTTAGCCATTGCCCTGGCATACCCAGACTACCCTTCTTGAGACACAGCAGGGAGCCTACAGAAGTAATCTCCTCTGCACACACAGGGTGCATCTACACTTACAAATTAAGTCATTTGAAGGATGCTTAAGTCAACTGAAACTACTCCGCATCCACACTGGGCTTTCCTTAAGTCAACGTAAGCATTTCCTTAAGTTGACTTAAGGAAAAATTAAGTCGACTTGGTAATATCTCGTTTTAGGTCAACTTAATGCTTAAGTCGACTTATTAGGTCAATTTAAGCCAGTGTGGATGGGGATTAGCGCCTAAATTGACTTTATTAAGTTGACTTAAAATGTTAAGTCGACTTAATAAGGTCGAAAAGAGGCTATGTCTACACTAGAAAAGTTGTTGACTTAACTTTTCTAGTGTAGACATAACCATAGAGGTACAGAACCTTACACAGGGAGCTGCCACAACTTTGGCTCTCTTGTGGAGCAGATCTCACTTTTGCTATGCTTACTTTAGCTATGTTGAAGGTAAAAATAACCATTGAACTTTGGTATTTACATAAAACTTTTATTTTTGAAAGAGTCCCAAGATGTTGCTAATCCCAGTTAGTTATGAAGGCAAGAACACGAAGTTGTATTTCATGGGTTACCATAACATAAATTTCCTTCCTTGCATCAGTCTTCCAAATTCTGCTCTTCCATCAGCACATATTTAGAGTAGCAGCACTGAAGTTGCTAGGGATTTTCACTGATTACTGTGTTATACAAGAGACTTGATTAACAAATCATATTGGTTCCTTTGGGTCTTAAAAATTAATTATTCTACTGTGGATATACACTTGCATAACTGAGTTAAGAAGCTAAATTATTATCCTTTAGTATATATTAAGCAATTTATGGTATGCTCTTAAGGTATTAAGCCATATAGAGATATGGACACTGAGTTTTGTCCTTGATTAATTTGTGATGCTTTTTCTTATTATTATTATTACAGGCCAAAGGAAGACAGCACTGCTTTCCAGCCTGACCAATACATAAAAAGTAAGTGAGTTCTATTCTTGTAAATACCCTAGCAAGTGTATAGGTCAATGATCAGTACTTTCCAGAATGTAACTAATTATTCTTGGCTAGAATGTAAGGATTAGGCATTTTTAAAACAGCAGCAGTGTTCACCACTGGTATAAACTGATATTCAGATACTTTTATGATCAACAGGGTATAAATACTTAGAGGGTAAAGTGAATAGCAACTGGAATTAGTCCAAATACCCAAAGTGTTTTATCTCTGATTTTGTCAAAGTTTTAAAAAACAAAAAACAAACAAAAAAAACCCACCTGTATTTATATGATAGTAGCACTTGGACACTCCAATGACTTAGAAACTATGCAATCACACAGGAAACGTTACTTTCCCAGAAAACAGTGTAGGGGTGGAAGAAAGTATTATCCTTTCCCCTAGGGTATGTCTATACTGACAGCGGCAAATTCAGTGTGCTCTTCCAGGTTTGATTGAGCAGTCTGTCAATCTATCTCTGGCTTGACATTTTAACTCCAGCCCCGTAAGTAGAGTAGCACTACGTCAATTACTGTGGTGGCAGTATGCTGATGTAACTTACACTGCTGTAACTTAGGAGTGTAGATGTGGCCTAAGACAAAGTATAGAATTAAATATGTCATTACCTTTTATGGTCTCCACTCTTTCATGGTTTTCAGAAAACTGATTATTTTGCACAAATTAAAACAATTAGATCACAAACAAGAAATCAGCTATGGTTAAAAGTAGAGACTGATGAACCACTCCAGACAAGATAAGAACCAAACATTAAAATTTATACAATGTTAAACTTTGTGATGAGATTCAAAAATGTTTGTTTAACTCCCCTACTGCCCACCATTACCAAATTTGTATGTCCCTCTATTATTCTCATGGGATTTTTATGCCACGGAAACTCAGAAGACTCTGTAATCTTGTGGAAAAAGAAATCTCATTATAACAGGTTATCTTAATATCTAAACCAAACATGTTTTTAAATTAAGATGACCATCTGAACACTTGGAGCTTAACTCAACTGTGCCTTTAAGTGATTCCCTTCACCCACTCCACCCTTCACTTGCTAAAAAAACACTAAAGCAAAGAAATTCAGAATTAAGAACTGAATGAACTCCATAAGATGACATAGCATCCTGTCTTTTTCACAGTAGTTACAGTCAAGATGATATTGTCTAAAGTCAAATTTTCTGCCTTTCCTCTGGATTTTCTTGCAGGGTTTGAGTATTGTATTTAAATTTGGTTCTGTCTTGATAGCTATGAACATAGGGTTTTGGAGTCATACCTCTTGAAGACAATGGCAAGACACCTTTTCCCCCCAACTTCAGCGTGTTTGGGATCATATCCCTGTAGTCTAGCCCTTTGGTAAATCACAATTGATAGATTCCTGATTTTCAAGGTCTAATTGCTTCAGATTTTCTTCCAGAACATTAAATTTCTTAATTGCATTTTCCAAGGTGAAAATAATAGTTTTTCATATCCTTGAAACTTCTTAATACAAAAGAAAAGATTATGCATGATTATGCTCATGTTTTCCACTAAATGATCTCTCTATTATTAAGGAGTATACATTCTGGATCATTGTGAAGCATTCTATTCAAACCATTATCTACTTGAAAAAAACCTGAAGCCTGAAGATACAAGAATAAATTATATTCCCTACAATCATTAAAAGCTGTGCTGTGGTCTTTTCTTTCAGGAAAGAAATAAGCCCCAGATCTGCAAATATTTAAATATATAGTATATGGTTTGTGAATGTTCCAGTTAGAGAGATTCTCATCTGCATGGGCATAAGTAGGTAGAGTTGTCACCACAGCCTATCATGTTGACCTATATTGTCCCATTGTTTTCCTGTATACCACATCTGTCTGTATTCATTCAAGATCTTGGGGATAAAGACTCTTTTCTTCTGAGTTTGTATAGCACCTAGCACAAGGCAGAGCTTAGTCTATGACTATGGCTTCTAGACAGGAATAGCAGTGTAGCTAATAGTGTGTGCATATACAGTCAATAGAGCTACTTCAACAGAGAAATAGACAGTTTTTTCTTAAATTGAAAGAGGCTGTGTGCGCGCATGCATGTGTATGTGTGTGCACTTGTGTAAAAAAGAAGCTTCTTTAGATATTTTTTGTGCCAACATGGAGGTACACAAAATAATATCATATACACAAAACTTTCTGAAGCCGTAACTACCCTAAAAATTATGTAGCATGCACAAATGCCCTTTCTAATAATTTAATCTAACACAGAAAATGAAATATGGGGGAAGAAATTTTGTACAGTCAAACTGCTACTACATGAGCAGAGCTTCATGGAAATCACTGATAAAGTTGACAAATTTCACAGCCTGTTCATTGTGAAAATACTACAGTCCATGGTTTGTCGCAGATGAAGAGAAGAAGAGTCCTATTAAAATCCTTTACACAGCACAAACAGATGGCTGTTTAACGTTAGACAACTGCAAGCAGGAGAAACATGAATCAAATGAACTTTGCTATGTGGGTTTAAAAGCAGGTGCCATGGAGAATTTTGCTTCTTATGAGAGCACAATATAGCTCTTATTATACACTAACAGCAATGTTCTTTGCAGTGTGTATAATAATAAGAAATGTATTCAATGGGGAAATCATGCATAAGATACAATAGTTCAAATGCTGCTTTTTGTTTGCTAGAAAATGCTAGGTAAATTCAGACTAGAAATAAGTAGCAATTTTTTTTTTCACAGTGAGTGTAAAAAAACATTGGAGAAATGTATAAAGGGATGTGGTAGATTTGTCTTTAAATCAAGATTGGACATGTCTAACGTATGCTGTCACTCAGCTAGAATTTATGGGTTTAACAGAGTGATAATTACTGGGTGAGGCTCTATGGCCTGTGTTACACTGGAGGTTAGTTGATCATATTTGTCCCTCCTGCCCTTTAGAATCTAGGATTCATTTAAAATGGCACAACTCCATGAACATTAATAAGTTGCAGTAATGTGACAGAGCAGAAGGTGGCCCAATAAATGACACAGTATGTTAGATACATCCTTGGTTCCCAGTCCACAGGACACTTACTGATAATAGGATTACAAACTTTTGCAACTGGTAATGAAAACACTGCCTGTACCAGTTAGAGTCTTTCAGGCTCAGCCATGTGTTGGGGGCATGAGGCACTTGGGGTGGTAAGAAGGGGGAACTGTAGCTTAGAGTGTGCACATCTAAATGAGAAGTGTTGGTTCCTGGTTGATGCAGCTGCGGTTAAACTAGTGCAGAGACTTGAAAAGACTGGTGCCATCATATGATAGCGAGAGTAGGAATCTTGTGTTTCCTAGTGACAGAATAAGGTTTACCTGCTTTGGAATAAAGAAAGAAAATGTTACATTTGCACACATCAATACAGCTCAAGCATTTTCCACTGAGATTGTGTTGTACCACTTTTCCATTACAAACCAGGCACCGGTATATTCAGAAGAAGGTCATCTACACAAGTGAAGCAGACTGAGACTTATCAAAATGACATAGGGTACGTCTTTGCTGTGATAAAAACAGACCTGCAACACTGCGTTTTAAAGGCTGGGTCAGCTAACTGGGCCCATGCAGCTACAAAACTGCAATATAGACATTTGGGCTCAGGTTGGATCCAGGCCCTGTGACCCCATCATGGAGAAAGATCCCAGAATCCAGCCTGACTGGATGGACGTTTATCTATACTGATGTTTTATATCCCATAACCTGAGTCAGCTGACTCCAGTCTGCCACAGTGCATCCTTTATCATCACTCATATATTCCCATAATGACTCCAGCAGATGTGTGAGCTGTGGATGATAAAATTACAAACTGGCATTCAGGGTAAGGGAAAAAGTACAACTGTGTTTCAAGGCAGCCCCTTATAAAATAGAGAAGAAATAATATCACAAGTACAGGACTATGTAGAATCATGTGCCATAGATATTTTAAAGAACCATTATCGAGAATTTTTTTCCTCCTACAACTTTCTTTGTGGTAGCTATCATTTTCAAGATACATAACAGGTATGAAACCAATAGACTAGAATAACCAGACTGAGAAATTTATGCTAACGTTTTGATAAATTTCAATATGAACCATCACTTCTTGATGGTTGATAGACCGAGAGTTGCTAAAATGGTCATCAACCTATCTTTTCCTGTAGTGTGGGACAACAAAAATTAGCTTGTGAGGCTGTGTGAGATAGTGAACATCAAAAACTTCTCAGAGGAAAAATTATTTTTTTCAGACACAGATTGGTTTACTAAAAATACCTTTCAAGAACTACATTGTGTCAGGTTGTATTAAATGATGTAAGACAAAAGCCATTGTGAAAATCTATATTACAAGAAGATATATGGGGCACCAATGTAATAGTCATTTACTGCAGAAGGTCAATATATTTTGGTTATCAGCAGTGAGTATTCCATGCACATGGAAAGAGAAATGTTGCATTCAGCTTCCACCAGTGCAGGTTACCACCCTTAGATAGATGGGGAGATTTTCAAAGGCACAAACTGGAATTAAGTGCCCAATTCCCATTGATTCCCACCTACCTGTGGGTTCCCCGACTGTGATGGGAGAAGGAGATGCCACACGCTTGGTTTAATCACAAAAACAATTTTCTTTTATTTGGGGTGCCCAGTGGGTGAACCCAGTAATTACTTGACAAGAAATGGCTATTCTAAGTTATTTTCAGCAGTAAAACACAAAACAGCAATTTGTACTTAGAAAGGCAGTCACTTAGGGGTGGCAGTTGAAAAACCAGTACAGTGATCTTAAAATCTTCAACAGAGATATTACTTAAGAACAATACGATATTAAAACACTTAACAATTAACTTTAAACAGCAATCTTAAAACATCTAACGGAGGCAGAAAATTTAGGTACCTGACTGAAAAACACTGCAAGGTATTGCAGAGGGTGGTTTACATACATACCATAACCCAAGCACCACTGACCAGCAGCATGGACACCAGGAACATGGTATGAGACACGACACGAGCTAGCTTTCTTCGGGAGATTCGACCGTTGGGGTGATCAGCTCCAATGGTTAACACGTGAACCTCTTAACTCCATGTTGCTGAATACCCCTTTTTTATAGGCCTTTCTAGTGTCTCCTCACACCAGGGGAGGGTCTTGGTTCCCATGATTGAATTTA
>ML685817.1:9756947-9769916 GCA_007922175.1 Pelusios castaneus | reverse complement strand
TCTCCTTGTCCCCCCCACCCCTCTCCAGGCCTCCCTCCAGCCCCCTTACCTGGCCGGAGGCTGGGAACTACAGGGACGGCCGGCAGAGCTGCTTGTCGGCCAGGCCGCTCCCCCCCTGAGCACGCTGTATCTGTTCATGCTCAGGGCGGGAGATTTGAATCTCCACAGCCCGGCCGCAGCCTGCATAGCTGAGAGGGAGCACCGGCGGGGACTGAACGCGGCCCGGCAGAGCAGACAGACCCCGGCAACGGAGACCGATCCTGGCCCCGTGCCGGGAGGCCGATGCTGTCGGCAGAGCGGGGCGGGGTCGGCTCTGGGCCGGGAAGTCGAGGCGGCTGGTGAGTGGGAGACCGGCAGCCTGCCCTGGCCGCGGCCACCCCGCTGCCCCAGACGCATGAGGCAGGCCGCAGCAGGGGCGGGGGCCGGGTAAATAACCTTGGCGGGCCGTATTCGGCCCGCGGGCTGTAGTTTGAGGACCCCTGTCTTAGACCATCCGTGAGAGATGGTTGGATAACCTGGTCTTGCAAACTTCCAGTGATATGGTTTGTACAATCTCCCTTGGTAAACTGTTCCAGTATTCAACTATCCTTAAAGTTGGAAAGTTTTTCCTAATATCTGATCTAGATCTCCCCTGATGCAGATTAAGCCCTTTACTGCTTGTCCTACCATAAGAGGAGATGGAGAATACTTGATCATACTCCTTTTTATAACATTCCCTAATATATTTGAAGGCAGTTTTCCAGTCTACTCTGTCTTTATATCTCTAAACAAAACATGCCCATTTTTTTTAACCTTTCCTCATAGGACAGGTTTTCAAAGCCGTTTACAATTTTTGTTGTTACCTCTTGTGTCATATATGACAGTCTGTTAATACATCCTAAAATGATATTAACCTCTCTTTTTTTTTCTTTGCAATTGCATGGCATTGGTGGTTCATGTTCAATTTGTGATTCCTCCGATTCTTTTCAGCAGCGTTGCCACCTAGTCAGTTATTCTCCATTTTGTGTTGGTACATTAGATTTTTCCTTCTTATGAGTAGTACTTTCTGCTTATATTTATTGAATTTCATCTTGCTGTTTTGGACCAATTCCAGTGCACTGAAGGTCACATTTCTTTTTACTTACCTGTGGGGTATTGTCACCTGCCCCCTTCGAATGTAGTTTAAAGTACTCCTCACTAAGTTGGCAGGCCATTGTCCCAAGATTCTCTTCACTTTCTTTGTCAAGTGGTCTCCACACCCACTTTATCAAGGTAACATTGAATTCTAATTCTGTCTTCCAGCCTGCTAACAACCCCTTTTGCTTTGTATGATCCCCAAATTTTAGAAGCATGCGCTCCACTCCATTATCCAAGTCATTAATGAAAAATTAAGTTGTATCAGACTTAGAAAAGACCCCTGTAGGCCCCTACTGGATATGTCCTCTTAGGTTGACCATGAACCATCTCTATCCACTGTAAACCAATGCAAATCCGATAAAGCCTGACAGAAGGACCTCATTTTGATAAAGAGGGTTTTCAGTCTTTTTTTTTTTTTTTTTTTGAATTTCTATGATTCAGGTGTAAGAAAATAAGTCCCACTGGCCTGAGGCCAGTGAGAAGCTGAGAGATTTATACATATACTCAAGTGAAGTGTGTGAAGGGCAACAGGTACAGCTTCAGAAAAAAACCTGTAAACTTGAGTGCGAAAGATGCTAGGTGATTGTGAAGGAACAGACATACCCTCTGCCAGATGGGAAGTGATTAAAGAGTAGCCTTGGGCTCTATTAGCACCACTGTACTACAACTGTGCAGACTCCTGGATTTTAGAGGAGGAAAGCCCAGAAGTTGAAGACTGCCAGAGGAGAAGAACACAACAGTTGTTTGGGAGTCTATAAACTTCAAATGAAACTTCATGGGAACTTTGTAAAACTCACTCTTGTATGCAGAGCCATCCTCAGCACTTTAACAGGCTCCAAGAGAACTGGCTTCTGTGCAGTCCCAAAGTCTTACAACCCTCTTCTGCATCTCATTTCAAAGGCATTGGGTCCCTAAATAATTCTGTGAATCCAATCCTTGCTGTCTATCTCAGGTACTTACATGGTCCCATTCTTGTAGTTTCTGAGTGCCTTACCTCTTTAACATGTACATTCAGGCTGGTTGAAAATTTTTCATTGAAACACCTTTCATTGGAAAAGTAAAAGTCCCCAAACTGAAATTATTCCTTTTTCTATGGTTGAAATCTTAAATTTTGGTTTTCACCAAAAAGTCAAAATTTGCTGTGGAGGAAAAAACCCTGACCAGCTGCAGTAATTAATCTCACAACACTCCATGTGACAGGAAAGTGCTGTCATCCTCATCTCACAGAAGGTTAAATAAGGCACAGTACGACCAATGCTCAGGTCCTCAAAGGTATTTATGTTCCTAAATTCCATTTATTTCAATGGAAGTTAGGAGTCTAAATATCTTTGACGCTCATGATCTATATAATTTGCCTAAGGTCACACAGGAACCCTGGCAGTTGTAGGTTGGCATCCTATCCTCTGGACCATCTTTCTTCCATCTAGGCTCATCAAACACTTCACGCCTTTGCATTCTTTGAATGTGGATCATCTGGCTGACTCCTCCAGCTGGAGTCTGAGGGACTTTTTCAACCCATTAGATATGCTTTAATGGGCACCACCTGTCTTCCTACTTTGTCTTTTCTGCCTCCTCCCTCCCCAGCTGAATAGCAGTAGAACCAGTAAAGAGATCCTCTATTTCTTTTGCTGGTATGTCTGAGATGTAACACTGTTTGGAAGCCTGCTTACCTTCTCTCAGCATGCACGATACATTAATAACACATTGCTTCAATACCATACACCCCAGGATGCATAGAGGACCTCTATAACCATAACCAGCTGGGCTATACTAGTCCTCTCTATTTCCTTTCAAGCTGCAATAGTCGGACCAGAACAGCATTTCTACAGGGTAGGCATGCAGTTCCCCTCCTGAAGAGATTTCTTGCATGTTGGGGGTAGTAGACCAGGTTGAAGTCCTCCAACTCCACCGCAAAAGCACTCCAGCTGAAGGGAAAGAGCCAGTTGAATGTATTCTGAAAAATCCAGGTGCAAAAGGGAAATGTATATCCATCCTTGGAAGATGCCAACTGACCAAATGAGCTGCAGTCAACTGGAGGTGAAGAGAGTGCTAACATGTTGTATGTGCTGGCAGAGGGAAAGGTCAGGGCTGCTATCAACTCCATGAGTATTACTGGATTGGAGTTTCACCGTGAACCTTTCTCAAGGCTTGTTTGTAAGATTTTGGGCCTCTTCCTTTTCTTTCGGATGCTGCTATAGTCCTTACTAAAGAAAGCTAAGAAGAAGCTATTCCTTCTGCATTGTACAATAAAGCTTGCAGGCACACATGATTTTGCTTTGCTACAGTGGTCATCCCAGAAAGAAATAAACATCCTGAGCAGCAGGAAGAACACATGCAGCTTTTCCAGCTGCTTTCTGCCCAGGCGCAACTGTGGACAGACTATAGTGGCATAAGGACTTTGCTAAAAAGCATTAATATGCTTCGTATAATTAGCAAAGGCTGAAAGATAGGGTCTGTTTGGCTCTGAGCAATCATGAAGGTATGAGCCCATATTGACTTTTATGGAGTAATTCATTCAGGGAAATTTGCCATGCATAAAACAACTGAAACTTAGCAGGAAGTTGTATGGAAAATATCCCATGCATGATCACAATACTGCCATTGCAGTACTTTCTGGAAATGTTGAGATAAGTTAATGGGCTCCTTATGGCATTTGAAGAAACAGGACTTGGCATTCCTTAGTCAGCAGCTTGATGAGGAGACTGTTCATGTTTAATTAATGTAACTTTGCAATAATCGGTCTGAGACGGTAGCAAGCTGAGTTGAGAGAAAACAACACCATACAAGTCCAACAATGCAGAATGAAATTATCAGTTTAATGAGCCATGAAATTATCCATTCTGTTGTATAGGAAATTAGCCCTAGCTCACATTATAGTCTGTCATGGTTGATAGAATTCAGTCAGGATTGCCCAGGAAAGCATTTGCCTGCCTTTGTGGATTCTGACGTGCAGGTCCAGGAAGACTTTGAAAGGGATTTTGTTAGCTAAAGAACACTGAAAGGGGCTAAAGGCTGTTGTTTCCATAGCAAAATCATCATAGCTATTCCTTCAAAATTTCCCTCTGCCCATTTATCACCTCCAAGGCTGGACTTTGGTGGGCAGCCAAGAGATAAGTATATTATCAAGGTCCATAAGCTTCTTTCAAGGGAAAGCAACCACAAATTGTGATTATTTTCTGAGATGTATATTGTCATAGTCATGTGGCAATTGAGAACTGAGACACTAGTGCAACCAGCTACCTTCCTTTCAGTATATGAAGTGGGGAGCTGTTCAGAGTATCTTTGAAATGTAGAATTTGTACTCTGAAATCATGGATACCCTCCTGCAGGAGCATGGAATTCTTGTGCTTTACTAGATAGTCGGAAAACCAGTGGTTTACTTAACTCATCTGGGAGACAGTCAATGGTATCTGCAGCTGATCTAACTTCAGTAGATGTCAGGGGGTGTTCTCCCATTAGAGATGGCTCTATCCCTAAGGTGTCATTATATAATATAAAAAGAGCTGGAGGAAAATGTGACCCAAAATTGCCACAATAATTTTCAGAAGCTTGCAAAAATATTTGCTCATGATTCAAAATTGTGTCCTCTTTTTCATGATGATCCATGTGCTTCAAGATGTTTTCATGAAAATGGAGAAGAAAATTTTGGTCTGTAAGCAAAATGTATTTAATCCTGAAATGTGACTTTTTTTAATGGATAATTGGAAATCATTTCCAATGGAAGCAGTTTCTATAGGTTAAGTCATCCAAACAGGAAATAGAAACAATACCCTTTGATGTAGCTGACATATCCAGTTGTAAATACTCCGACAGATACTCACAGGAATCAGTTTGGGAGCAATTCATTAACTGATATGTTCAGACAAGACATTCTTTGAACAATTTCAAGTAGCGAGTGAATTTGTGAAAACCATGGTGTATGCATGGAAAACTGCAAAGAGTTACATTTAGCACAGTTGTGAAATACGGATCATATTCTGTCCTTGATTTTTGCATCAAATGTCCATTAGCTATTATGGGAATTCTATTCACGATCAATAGTAATGGCCTTTAAAAGTTTATTATTTGTATTACAGTAGCACCTAGGGGGCCCAGTGGAAATTAAGTCCCATTGTATTTCTGCTGTAGATACAAATATTATGAGACAGCCCCTTCCCCAAAAGAGTTTACAATCTAAATAGGGAAGGCAAAAGTTATATAAGGAAAAAACATTATTTTCTTTCTGCTCTTACACTTAAAACAAAATTTACTATATTCTGGTTATAACAAAGTATAATGAATTAGCTATAAAATGCTCAGAGAACTCCAGGGTACTTGGTTCTGCAATGAGTGCAGGGGACTGGACTCAATGACTTCTCATGGTTCCTTCCAGTTTCTATGATTCTATTCTATTCAAAGGTGGATGTATATTTATATTTATATACATCTAGCTTATATTTGCAATACTCAGTGTGTTGTTATTGCAAAATTACCCCAAGTTGGCATGTGTGCAGACAAATACCTCATTTGTGTGCATACATCCGAACCATGCATGCATAATACACATAGATATGTTTGATTCTCTACAGCTAACTTTGAAATTGGTCCCCAGGAACACTTTCAGAAGACCAGAATATAAGCAAACCACTCTTTATTGTGGGTCACTTTTTGGCAATGTTTTCTTAGGAATTTGAGCTTCATGATACACTTTGTAAACATTTTTAAAAAAATCTTTAACATGACTTTCCAAAAAAGGAAAGCAGCAAATGGAAAGTTATCAACAAAGATAATTATGCTCTGGAACCAGCAACATAACGAACATTTATTTTTTAAATAAAACTCACAGTAAAATTATTAACAATTTAAAAGAAGTAATGAACACATTGAATTGCAGTGTAATAAACAAGCATGTTTAAACAAATCTGATAAGAAGGAGAATATTTAGTAAGGATATAAGTGAGTAGTACAGACATTGTTAAACTAATTTTAAAAAAATGATTGTCTAGAAACCAGATCCGGAAGTCTTTATACTTCCACACACAACAAAAATCACTTACAATATTCTTACTGAGAATCCAGTAAGATGGCCGAACATAACATGATTTTCAGCTGTATGCCTTAGCCTATAAAAACATAATATTTCTTTCATGAAAATCAATACCAAAACTTCCATTGATTTCACTGAAAGAAAGATAAGAATCCAAGTGATTTCTATCTCTTGGAAACCTGTAATGGACTTCAGACAATCCTTCAAATGAGAGACTAAGCCATTGAGGCTGAGCCACAGACGATGTAAATCTGCAAAGCCCTACAGAGGTGAATGGAGCTTCATTGACTTGTGAGTTAGTCCAGTATTTCCTACTGCTTTTCTCACACTTCCAGTTATTTTTTCCAGCAGTACCCATTCCACAGTCCACTCGTGAATTTTTTTTCATTAGTGACAAGTTCCAAATGGGTAGCCATGTTAGTCTGTATACAGCAAAAACAACAAGAGTCCTGTGGCACCTTAAAGACTAACTAATTTCTTTGGGCATAAGCTTTCCTGGGCTCCAACCCACTTCATCAGATGCATCTGACAAAGTGGGTTGGAGCCCAGGAAAGCTTATGGCCGAAGAAATTTATTAGTCTTTTAAGGTGCCATAGGACTATCATTTTTTTCATTAGTGTACTCATTAGACAGTAGTATTGCAGGCATTTTTTTTAACCCAGGTGCCATCGAATCTTAATCAGAGATAAAATTCTTTGGCAAGTGACCATCATGCAGTAAGTCAACAACTTTGAAAATATTCCATATTTTTGATAAAACTGGTGTTGGAACAGCAGCTCATTGTATAATAGTAATATCTCCAATGCTAGCCTAGATGTTTAAGTGCTTTACGAATGACTTTCTTCATATATATGACTGTCCATAAGAAAAAGGCAAACACATTCATATTTCCCATCAGCAATACTGTATGTATGGGGCCTGATCTCTCACTTTTGAAAAGACAATGAGAGTTTTTACTTTAATGAGTCACGACTGACAACTTTCTTCTGAGAAGTTCAGCAATCCCATGACATGTTGTTGAACTCTCACAGTACCTGATTTTCTGATGCTTTCAGAATTTTTTGTGTGTGGGTGTGCATTTATAACAAAAGCATGTCTGTTCAAACTCATTGGAGTGGGGATATTGTATTCTACCATATAGCGTTGATTTATAATCCATGTTGATTTTACATCTCTCAGCAAATCCGCAAGGCAAATTTCTTTATGCTGTTGTCATTGCTATTATTAAAAATATTATATTATATTAATATTATTAAAATAGCTGTTATTTTTGCCAGATTACCTGTGTTAATGGTGGGGTTTTGTCCACAGTATTTTGTTAGAAACCTTCCTGAGAACTCTGCTAGCTGGAAAGACACCTGCTGTCTGAGTGGGAAACGGATGACTACTTTGGAACTCACAATATTGTTAGACAATATATTCATTTTTTCCTCCAGGAAAATGTTAACCTTTCGGCTATATTTAAAAAATTTAATCAAAAGCAAAATGCCACAGAAAAAGTGAAACTATTATTGTTTCATTTATTTCCCTCATTTATTCTATCCCCAGGTCCTTCAATTTATTGCGAAGCATATGCTTTCCTTTGGCAAAAAGAAAGTCACCAACCACACAGGCAATGGAGGACAGTATCTTTTTCAGCTGTTATGGCTCAATGTAACACTTACCTTAGAATGTAAAGGTTATATTACAAATCTCCTTGACTCATTCAACCTGCACTGACTCCAGGTCTAGATTCATACGGCTGGGAAGAACAATAATGAATTTCCAGCATTTGTAATAAAATGACTCTTCGATCGTCATTATGTAACTTTTTTTTTTTTTTGAAGTAGACCAGAAAATTAGGTTTCTTTGGATTCTTTATCTATCTTTGTTTAAAAGTAAGCCATCATGATTACTTAAATGTAACAGATTATTTGGTCGTTTCATTACAAATGACATCTAAAGTGAAAAGGCTCTTGACATATTCTTCTAGCAGGCAGCTTTAGTCTTAGATTTAATTTCAAATATGAACATAGTTCTTGTCCTTTCAGTAAAGTTTTATAATTTTCTCTACTAGCTGAGAATCTATATGACCTTTGCAACACTTGTCTTCTGAGGAGTGACATAACATTGTTAACATTGATCTTTTTACAGCAAATGTGCTATAGTAACTTTCCCCATGGCCCTTATCCAGCCTTTGAGTACAGTTAGTGCTACATACCTGAAAAACCATATTTACTTTACTGTATATACAGCCTTATGAATTGTTTCATTTACTTTGCTACAATAACCAGTGAACTGTGGTCAAATTTGCTGGGTCAAATCATGCATTGGGTATGATAGGGAACATAGAGATATTTACAAAGAGAAGAGAAATAAAGACTTTTCTGCTAAACATTATTAAAACTTAAGGACGTTTTTAGTTACTTTCCTGCACCTATATTTGTTTCCTCGCTGATGGAAGGTCAGGTTAGGGACTACTTAGAGCATTTGGATGTACACAACTCTATTGGGGAAGATGAACTGCATCCGAGGGTGTTGAGAGAGTTGGCCGATGTGATTGCAGAGCCACTGGCCATTACCTTTGAAAACTCGTGGCGAACGGGGGAGGTCCCAGATGATTGAAAAAAGGCAAATATAGTACCTATCTTAAAGAAAGGGAAAGAGGAGGATCCAGGGAACTACAGATCAATCAGCCTCACCTCAATCCCTGGAAAAATCATGGAGCAGGTCCTCAAAAAATCCATTCTGAAACACTTGGAGGAAAATAGAGTGATCAGGAAC
Source organism: Pelusios castaneus (assembly GCA_007922175.1). Taxonomy (NCBI): domain Eukaryota; kingdom Metazoa; phylum Chordata; order Testudines; family Pelomedusidae; genus Pelusios; species Pelusios castaneus. The sequence continues at coordinate 9,761,011 of ML685817.1, read as the reverse complement.
AGTCAGCATGGATTCATCAAGGGCAAATCATACCTAACCAACCTGATTGCTTTCTATGATGAGATTACCGGATTTATGGATGCGGGAATAGCCATCAACATGATATACCTCAACTTTAGCATAGCTTCTGATATGATTTCCCACAGCATTCTTGTCAGCAAGTTAAGGGTTGAATGAATGGACTGTAAAGTTGATAGAAAACTGGCTAGATCATCAGGCTCAGCGGGTAGGAATCAATGGCTCGATGTCTAGTTGGCAACCGGTAACGAGTGGAGTGCCCCAGGGGTCAGTCCTGGGGCCGGTTCTATTCAACATGGAGTGCCATGGGGCTGATTCTGTTAAACATCTTCATTAATTATCTGGATGATGGGATAGACTGCGTGCTTAGTAAGTTTGCAGATGACACTAAGCTGGGGGGAATGGTAGATACTCTGGAGGGCAGGGACAGAATCCAGGGAGACTTGGACAAATTGGAACACTGGGCCAAAAGAAACCTCACGAGGTTCAACAAAGACAAGTGCAAAGTCCTGCACTTAGGACGGAAAAACCCAATGTACTGCTACAGGCTGGGGACTGATTGACTAAGTAGCAGCACTGTAGGAAAGGACCTGGGGGTTATGGTGGACAGGAAACTGGATATGAGTCAACAGTGTGCTCCTGTTGCCAAAAAGGCCAATGGCATATTGGGCTCCATCAGTAGGAGTGTTGGCAGAAGATCAAGGTATGTGATTATTCCCCTCTATTCAGCACTGGTGAGGCCACATCTGGAATAGTGTGTCCAGTTTTGAACTCCCCACTACAGAAAGGATGTTGACAAATTAGCAAGAGTCCAGCAGAGGGCAACGAAAATGATTAGGGGGCTGGAGCACATGACTTATGAGGAGAGACTGAAGGAAGTAGGCTTATTTAGTCTGCAGAAGAGAAGACTGAGCGGGAATTTGATAGCAAACTTCAACTACTTGAAGGGGTCCTCCAAAGAGGAGGGAGCTAGGCTGTTCTCAGTATTGACAGAAGACAAAATAAGGAGCAATGGTTTCAAGTTGCAACTGGGGAGGTCGAGGTTGTATATTAGGAAAAACTTTCTCACTAGGAGGGTGGTGAAGTATTGGAAGGGGTTACCTAGGGAGGTGGTAGAATCTCCATCTTTAGAAACATTTAAGGCCCGGTTAGTCAAAACCCTGGCTGGGATGTTTTAGTGGGAATGATCCAGCTTTTAGCAAGGGGTTGGACTAGATGACTTCATGAGCTCTCTTCCAACCTTAAGATTCTATGATTCTAAGCATGAGGATCCATGTGTTATATGTATTACAATAGCAGTCCCAACTGGGGTAATGGACCCAGTGGGATAGATGCTGCCCCAAAGTAATGACAAACTAGAGGACTGGAGAAAGCCAAGATCTTTACCTCTATTGAACAGATAGGGAATTGAGACAGTGAGATTGTTATTTCATGTGGGGAGCCAGGAACTAATCCTAAATCTTCTATATTCCAGTGCTTTGACCACAAAACCATCTTTTTTTTAATCAACAGTTAAACACAGACAAGTTATGTTTTATATTTAACCTTTCATCTCTCTACTTTTGTATCCCCAGCGTGATTATCAAACCCGTCGTCTCTTGAAAACATTTGATAGACGTGTTTTTATAGGAATAACATAGCATATAGAGTATCTAAGGCATACTCTCCCCCTCCGCTGCCCCAGGTTATGGTCCTCATATTTTTAGATAGAGCTGGTAGAAAATTTTCCAACTAACTTTTTTTTTTTAGGATAAAAAACCGTTAATTTGACAAAACCGAAAATGTGATAGTATGGACCGAGTACCCCTCGGGACGCCTCACCTGGTCCCAGAAAAGAAGAGTGGAGGTGGATCCTCCAAGCTGCCTAGGGTGGCTTTGTAGAACATAGGCGGAAAGAGGTGAAAAGGATCAGCCTATCAGACCTAGCAGGACCATATAAAAGAAGTTGCAAAACTAGAGCTAGTCCATTGCTGCTGGAACTGGAGAATCATGGCTGGTGTGCCATGTGCCTGTGACACATCAGAGTAGTGGGGGGACTGTGTCATGTCTGTCTTGAAACTTTGGGTGCCTTGCAATGCCTTGCTGTAGCAGTTCCCACCTGGGCCACTCACAAACAACCTTCTAGCATGTAGGCCTCATCCTAAGTGTCAGTGGTGCTTGCCAACTTCTCAGTGGCTCTCACCAGACTCGATTACACTGCAGAGTGACTTCAACACACTTCCTAGTCCTGGATCTTCCCCCAGAAATGTATGTCCTATACTGCTCAGCCCTCTCCTGGATAATACAAATATATTAAGTCTATTATTCCTTTAAGGGAATAATATGCCAGTTTATTACTTTAAATAGTTACCCAGACACTTCAATTTATATACATTAGATTAGATAAAACAGTGAAGCAAGTTTAACTACAAAGAGAGAGATTTTAAATGAGTGTAGGTGATGAGGCACCTTGGAGTGTTTTGTCCTTCCTGTTTATAGTTCCAGTCCCCCTCCAGATGAGATCAAGGAGACAAGCTATGTAGAAGCATAGCAATTTCATGATGTTTCTTTGCAAAGATGGAGTTATTTGTTCCTGCCTCCTTCCTTGCCAAAGAAGGGCCACTTAGCAAGTAATAGTCCATCATCCTTGTTGATACCTGTCTGAGGACTTAGATTGTCTTTTGTCTCTGAGGAATTGGTTTAGTCACTCCCCTGATTTAATTAGGAAACATACTTCAGTCATGATTTCAGTTTATGTTCATAACTTTACCTATAAAGTTGCTAAATGTATTTTGCCACGATATTGTTGATTATCAAGTTATGAATTTTTAAATTATATCTCATAATACATAGCTTCTACAAACATTATTACAATAGTGTGTAGGGTGTGAACACATGGGTATATTCTGGCACTGGAACATAGTTTGAATGAGGCATATAATTGAGGAGCTGACGGTTTAGGGCTATTAAAGATTTCATAACATTTTTTTAACAGGATTAGTATTATTAATCCCAGAGTTCTAGTCAAATTTCCATTTGGAAGATGACATTCTGTCCATATAAAATTCCTCCCTGTGACTTCATTGGCTATGACATTTATCATTTTCCTGCCTTAACATTTGTGCTGATGCTATGCAAACCAGATATTGGCTGCATTTCAGTAGTGAGTGCAGTGATCCTTGTACACAATATATGAAACCATTATATAATGTGCTTAAGCACCTTGCTGAACCAGTGGCTGTTGGTTATTTCATAACTATAGTACAATTATGTTTCCATAATAACTAAGTCCTCCATCATACAAGACAACAGCAAGAAAATAAAATTACTATCTCCCGAGAAGCATGAACTTAATGTGGGATCCCCACCTCCACTCTGCCCCATTATGTTGTTTAATAGGGCTGGGATGACAAAAGAGACTTAAAAGCTACAGCTCTGGGGCTATGTCTACACTTGCACTTTTAAGTCGACTTAACTAAGTCAATTTAAAATCGATTTAGTTAAGTCGACTTAGTGCGTCTACACTATAAAATTAAGTCGACTTAAAAGGGACCTAGCAAAGTCGACCTAGAGCGTCTCCACTTGATGCTTAGGTCGACTGGCAGGGGCTAGGGGGACCTTGGGCAGGTCCATGGTGGCAGGGGGGGACACCCCTTGTGTGCAATGGGGCAAAGGGGGACAGGGACCCTGGCGGGGCATGTGGGCAGGGTGTGACACTGTCTGGATTTAGGGAAGCATTTATGATATTATTTTCTATTAATATATCATAAATGCTATAATCCATAGGAACTATGTCACATTTGGTATCAATAGAAAGGTAGTAATTTGCTGGGAATGATTATATAGTTTATGTCTAGGAATTCTATTTTGATTAGAAGTTAGGAATTTGGTGTTATATCTATACTTTAATTTGTATGATTCTGTGGGAACGCCCCAGACAGGATGTCACGATCCATTGTCTCCTTAATGTTAAGGAATCTTCCAGGTACAATGGGCCCAGGGAGTAACCTGATGAGCCATTAAGGACACAATGGTTGTATTCCTTATGTCCTTAATGGCTCATCAGG
>ML685817.1:9733114-9751947 GCA_007922175.1 Pelusios castaneus | reverse complement strand
GCTACCCCAGGGCTACACTGGCTTAATTCGACTTTAAAAAGTCAAATTAAGCCTTAAGTCTAATGAAAAGATGGTTTAATAAAGTCGACTTAATTTTCATTAAGTCAACTTTATTTTCCTTAAGTCGACTTAAGCAAGCTGCTTAAGTCAATTTAAGAAAACTGTAGTGTAGACGCAGGGTAAATTAAGTCGACTTAAGCAAGCTGAAGTCGACTTAATTTACAAGTGTAGACGCAGCCTGGGAAAGGATTCCCTTGGTATTGGCATTGAAGAAAATAACCATAAGATTATGGTCCTTTAACTGTCTTTTACAACTGATTTAGAAGGGGGATTATTCATAAATCAGTTTAAAGAGGTTTTCACTCAACCCATAACAAAGTTGCACCCAGTGCATAACAATATTATTCTTTGGCATTGGTCAGAGGAAGAAGAGAAAGCCTGATGGAGTGTTATATTATTGACTGAGTTTTAGGCAGCATGGAGATCGAAAGAAATACTCAGGTTTTTCTCCTTAATTCTATTATTTTAAATTATTGAGTGGATGAAGTGTGTCCTGCCACAACTGTGACTACCTCTTGGCAGAGTTTTTGTTTGCTAATTAAATAAGTGCTTAAAACCATCTCCATTCAGTAAAATACTTAGGGATGGGCTTAACTTTAAGCCTCTGCTTTGCTGAATCAAGGTCATAACAAAGAATGAATAACAACTACTCTTACCCTTGCACATGTTTATTTAGATATGTGTTTCAATGAGTTTTAAAAAAAATAATTCTAGCGGAAACATACATTGAGTTTAAGTTTCTCAAAAACTTATCAACACACCTAAATTATTGACCAAATTTAGCTTCACCTGAAATAGCTAAATAGCATAATAAATTATAGGAAGAAAACAGCAAAATAATACCCTGAAAATACTTTTGTATGTCCCTCAAATTACTTCTCCAAATACCAGGAAAGAGCATGTACATAAGTGTTTTTAGGATCAGAGCCATAGGCTGGTATCTGTGGTCAAAGTACAGCAGAGCTCATAAGTACATGCTTAACTTTAGGAATATGCTTTGCTAGATTTTGACCTAGAGTGCTCTGCCCCTTGCTGGATTATGCCCCTAAAGGTCATCTTTATAGAAATGGTATTTTACAAATGTTTACATCAGAATTGTTGGTACTATTTGTTTCACTTTTTTGAACCTATAAATTGAGGCTTCCTTTGTACTATGAGTTGAAACAAGGCCCTCAGAGTGAGAAATAAAAAATGAATACATCTTAGAAACTTCTAAAATAATTTTATCGATATAATATTGTGATTTTTATGGTAACAATTTACGAGGGTAAACGGGTCATCTTATTTGTTATGATTTCTGATTTGTAGGCATATATGAATCAGGGATTTGCTATGCAAAGATAATCAAACATATAATGTGGCATATATATTGGAGAAACTGATCTTCTATACCCAGGAGCTTTTCTCTTTTCCCAAGAGGTATGGCTGGGCAAGTTGATTAATAAGCAATTTTTTTTACAACTATAATATTTTTTTTTAATCTAGGTCGTTCTGGTAGGTATTATGTGAAACTCTGGTTTCATACATTTGTTTGATTCGGGTATTCTTTTCCTAATATTTCCTTTCATAGGCAAATAATACATTTTGTTATTTCCTTTTCAAAACTTTTAACTTATTGAAAGAGGCTACAATTCCTATTTTTCCATGTCTCTGCTTGTTTCTTTGGAGTTGGATGAGGCTAAAATTTTCTAACAGTCTTGTAGCACTTTTAAAGACTAACAAATTTATTTATCGCATGAAATTTATGAGTCTTTAAAAGTGCCTCAAGACTCCTTGTTTGTTTTGCTGAACTAGACCAACACTGCTACCACTTTGGAATTTACTAAATTTTCCTGTGACTTTTCACTCTGATTGGAAATTTCAATAAAGTTAAGTGAAACAGTGACATCTAGTGCCTGAAACGTCACCTCTACACATTTGCTTAGACACAAATCCTTTGACTTACTAGATTTGCCAGTACTTAAAAGGAAGTAGTACTCTCTATAACAGATTTGGAACTGATATGTAATATGTTATGAATACTGAGATGTAACAATTTTATGAATATTGTAGATGACTCAATCAGTCAAAGGAAGTTGTATATTGGGCTATTATAATTTTGGAGTGATTGTATTGATTGAACATATTTGGGGTAGTAGACACCTTCATCATGAGTAAATACTGGATACTAAGGGACTTTTTAACTACCTGATAAACACAGCACAAGAATTAGTGGTTGGAAGCTTAAGCCAAATTTAAATTAGAACTAAGAAACAAATTTTTCTCAGTAAGGGTAATGAATCATTGGAACACACTACAAAGGAGATGGATAGATTCTCCATTTCAGGATGTCTTCAAGTCAAGATTGGACACCTTTCTGGAAGATAGGCTTTTGTTAAGCATGTATGCCTAGATACAATGCAATGGTAACTGGATGAATTTGAAGGTCCTGTTTTAGTTAGACAATCAGACTAGATGATCTAATGGTCCCTTCAGACCAGACTTTCAGAAGGTGATGGCTTATTAAAGCAGTATTCTAAATCATTCAGGATCTTAGCCTTTTGAATTTACATTGGGATAAATTTAGAGTATATCACTGTTGAGAGCCCACTTTGATGAGAAGGTGCACTTGTCAGCACACATGTGGCTCAGTGGGCAAAGCACAGATTACATAGCAATCACTGCACATTTGGGAGGGTCTTAGCAAAGACAGTAAAAACATGATCTTTCTAACACACTACAGCTCAGACCCACTTCAACCATCCCATAGGCCAATATTTTAAAAGCAGTTATAACATTTATAATTCAGTTCCAGAATGGAATTTTCATCTCAGAAGTTCTGTTCTATAGAAATAAGGGGAAAACAAAAGTCTCAAGTGTTCAGAAAGGAATGAAACATTAAAAGCTTTCAAGGTTTTCCAAAATTTCAGCAAAGTTATAATCCCTTTTTTTCAGTGAGTGCTAGCAGAGACAGTAGGTTAAAGATAGAGGTTTGAGTAGTCCATGAAGGGAATGAGCTATAGCCACAGGATGTAGATATTCAGCACAATGATCTGAGCAACACTGAAGTAAATTCAATGATTTATTTGTTTATTACATAATCAGCTAATGGAGATGAGCAAAACTAGGAATTTCCATCCTGAAAGAAATTAAGACATTTAAAAAATTTTGGTTTTGTCCAAGGTTGGGATGAAAAGTTGAAATTTCTAGTTTTGTTTTATTTTTTTGACGAGTGGAAATTCTGAAAAACTCCCCTTTGGAAATGTCAGTATGTTTTTGTTCTGACATTTTCAATTAAAAGGAAATATTTTGACATTCCCCCAATTGAAATGTTTCATTTTGGTTTATGAAACTGACCCAAAAACTTCATTTTGAGTGAATTAACTATTAAATGGCAATTTCCAGGGGAGGTCCATTGCCTAATGGAAATTTGATGCCCCAATTCTCATCCTGGGCCAGGCTTCCTTTTTGGACTACATCTCCCATACACATTCAGAATCATGTGACTCTCATGATCCACTGCTCGGTCAGAGGGAAATTTGTATAGGCTGATGGGAAGATATTGTCTACCATGGAGACTAGCCCATAGAAAACAATGGGCATGAGGGGCGGGGAATCTGGGGCAACGTATTGTTAGGGAAATGCAGTTGTTCACTGAATTGATTCAAAACAAAATATTTTGGGTCAATTTAAAAACTAGAACATTGTTTGGTTCATACTGATCTGGACCAAAATAATTCATTTAAATTTTCCCTATGGAAAATTTTAATTCTATAGAAATTATATTTTCTGAGAGAAAATTCCCAATCATCTCTACCAGGTAATGTGAAAGGGAGGATCTTCTTTCCTCTTCCCTTCTTCACTTCTCCTGAACCTACATCAAGGTGTAATCAGGAAAGGGTAGCATTGAGGACTACAAGTATGTATGATGATGGAGTAATTAAAAATATAAGGGGAGGCTTTTGGAGGGCAAAGTTAGAATTGACGTGATTTTTGCCTTCAGGGATTGGGTTGGAAGCACAGTATTGCTAGGACAATCTTGTTGTGGTGTTGGGAGGTCGGCAACCCTTGCCCTTACCATCTGACCAACATTCATCCTTATCTGGATTTCAGTATATATTCCTCAAGCCGTCTCCAATAATAACAGAGTACACTAGTTTAAGTTTTATATATATGTATATATATATATATATATATATATATAAACAAACTATAATTTTTATATCTATCTTTTTTGTTCATGAAAAGGAAAGGATTCAGGGAAAACTCAATCACACTTCCAGTATGTTGATAACGGGTATTTGTTTGGAATTTTGTGTGTATTTAGTACACGGGCTCTCTTTTGCATTAATTCTCATCTCTCTCCTAAATCCTCCACATGGTAATTGGTAATATTTTGGGGAGGTCAGCTTTCATTCCCAAAGAAGCACCACTGCTTGGCTGATGAAAATAAGAATGGCTATGTCTACACTTGGAAATTTAAGTCGACTTAAACTAAGTTGACTTTAAGTTGACTTAGTTGAGTCGACTTAGTGAGTCTACACTTAAATTTTAAGTCAACTTTGCAGGGAACTTACAAAGTTGACCTAGAGCGTCCACACTGGATGCCTAGGTCAACTTCTAGGAGCTAGGAGGACCTAGGGCAGGTCCACGGGGGCAGGGGCGGCACCCCTTGCCCAGTGCCAGGGGGCTCAGCCTTTGCCCCATTGTACATAGGTACAATGGGGCAAAGGGGGACAGGGACCCTGGCAGGGCATAGGGGCAGGGCTCTGCCCTGCCTTGTGGGGGGGCATGCCAGGCTCCTCCTGTGCCCCCCCCGGCAGGGAGGGCATTGGTGTAGTCCTGGGGTAGCCCTAAGTCGACTTAGGGCTATCCCATGTCTACACTGGCTTAATTCGACTTTAAAAAGTCAAATTAAGCCTTAAGTCGAAGTAATTCTAGGTTTAATAAAGTCGACTTCATTTTCCGTAAGTCGACTTTATTTTCCTTAAGTCGACTTAAGAAAACTAATGTAGACGCAGGGTAAATTAAGTTGACCTAAGCAAGCTTAAGTGGACTTAATTTACAAGTGTAGATGCAGCCAATGTGCCTCAGTACACATTCCAAAGTATATAAGTATTCACAAACGCTGTCCTGTCATCAATGTCCTTAGTAATTACTACCGTGCCAATGGTGCACCGGTCCTTAGCCCCTAATTAGAGCAGTCCATTTTCTATTTCAGGAGAGCCAAGGCTTTGATATTCCTGGGCATAACATATAAATGAGTTACAGTGGATGGGGGGAAAAGAGGAAGCTACTCACTAGTGGTGCGTGTGTCTCTCTCTCCTCCCATCAGGAATATTAAGAGGATTTAGGTGTAAACTTGAAGGGAATGAAAGAGCCCCAGAATGAGTATGTGCAATCAATGTGGCCTGTCCTCCATCAAAGAAGCTACCTTTCTGGATTGGTTTAATTTTTACAGATACACTGAGATTCACTGAAGACTTCTAAGGGTTAAACTGGAAGCATGCTAGTCTTCTTGCAACCGTGGTGAGACCCACCATTGTGCAGCAGCTGGGAGTGGAATGAACAGTCATGCTCAGGGCTGTTTTCAGAGTGGATCATGCCCTCTTTGAATTCACAGTTTGCTTTGGAGTATCTCCTTGAATGTGTGACTTGTGGAGGAGACTGTGTGACCTGATGGGAAACACCTGAGAAGGATCTGAGTTGTCTTTGCCAAGTGAAAAGGAAACTAGAGAGTAGGTACAGGAGAACGAAGGCTGTGAGATTGATGGGACACATTTTGGGAGGAGTCGGAAGGTCTTTGAAATCCTCTCTTTTCCCCTCCTGTCCCTCTCCAGTTCAACTAGGAAGAGGACTGAGGTTGGTGGCTGTCACGGAGAAAACAATCCAGGTAGTTCTTCAGCAACAGATAGCAGAACATAACATGAGAAGAAACTGGTTGAAGTATTTTTATTGCTTTTTTAATACAAAATCTTCCATCTTTGATATTCTTGTTTCCAAAAGTGAAAACAAAAATTGTTTTTTGGTGAAAACCTGAAAAATTCTGACAAAATTTTTAGAGAAAAACTTAAAAATTGTCGCTCCCAACACACGAGGAATTTTTTAAAAAAATCATGACTACCACTGCAGATTTTCACTTTCTCTGTTCTTTATTGCTGGCTATAGTCTTAGTGCAGTGGGAAAGGGAAATGTTAACAAGGGGCTCTCAGCTCACACAATCCTATATATATGGGGTTCGGCTTAGATGTTGGTGGAATTTGCAAAGAATAAATGAATGTTTACTCCCATTTTTAAATGACTTTATGTTCAGTGTGTTCAGAACCCTTCTGTATTTGCTCTGCATGAGTTTACTGGAAGGAATGTTTGCTATATTCACCTGCCATCTGTCTCAAGGCAAAGTAACAGACTATCAAAACAGTTCCCATTTCAAAAGTATAAATATTGTAGCCTGAACCTAGAGCAAACTATTCACAATCAGTTGAGAGCCTGGGATGTGTTTTGCTAGTAACATTAACTAAATAAAATGATCATTAGGGTAAATAATAAATAGGAAAAAGAATTCAATAAAATTAACATACTAATCACTGCAAATAATTTGCCCACCTCTGACTACCTAGGATTGTAGATTGAAGCTCATCTGTATCAGCCTAAATTCAGCAATTATTATTTATTTATAATTATAATTATTTATAAGACCCAATTACCACAGTATCTGAGCACCTCATGGTTTCTAATGTTTTTTCCCTCAGAAAAATCCTGTGATGGAAGGAAGAGCTATTATGCCCATTATATAGTTGGAAACCTGTGGTTTGGACACAAGGTGAGTAGCCCAACATCACATCAACTATCATGGCAGAGCAAGGAATGGAACCCAGGTGTCCTAGGTCTCAGAGCACTATCCTAAGCCCTGACTTCCCTTCTTTTGTTTACAGTTGCTTATGTATTTAGATGTCCAGGCTGTTCATGAGTGGTATAAAATCTTAAATAGAATAAAATAATTGGTTTTGCATTATCTCAAATTAATGTATTTTAGACCTCTTAGATTCAGAAATGGACTCCTATATTGAGTTTACAGCCAAAATATTTCCCTATTTCTCTCTCCCCAATTTTTTTGAGCACCTGTAGAGCTGGTTGTAATTTTTATCAGTTAAAAATGTTATGTCAAATTCACAGATTTTTAACAGTTGTTCAATTTCCCATATAAAAAAAGTTCCCTGAAATATTTTACTGTTTTTTTACCACTTCTAATCCAAAGTCCAGCCAAACATTTAAGAATTCAGTCATACCTGGTTCAGCATTAGCACAGTGATTGATTCAGGGAAGACCCATGGCAGTAATTGGCTCAAGGTATAGCTTCTACTTTAGGCTATTCAAGGGAGGTGGTAGACCAATGACTGTCACATCTCAGCACCACAACAGCAGGGGAAGGCAGCAGTAAACATTCTTCTGAAAGTAATGCTACAGTCCTAAATTCTGATGGAAAATGCTAGCTTTGTTTCCACATATGACAGTAGTGTGCAGCTGACTGTGGATTATAGAGCAGAGCAAGGAACTGATTTTTCCACCTAGCCATCAAACCAAAACATCAAGAAAAAAATTTCCGATCAAGCTGGAACAAAAATTGGGTTGTTTGTTTTGTTTGTCTTGGTTTTTTTTTAAAAAAAATGGAAGTCAAAATGGTTTCTTTGGAACATATCTTCCAATGAAACACTGACTTTTTTCCGCACACAAAGTTCTGGCCAAAGCTATTCACCAAGTTAGATCGCAAATTCACAAAGAGTTTTGGTTGAACCTATACTGTCTTTTTTGGGCAAGTAAACTTAGGAAAAAAGAGAAAAACCCACCCAGTCGAAATGGGTGTTGAGGGATAGTAACATGGCAAAGGTGGTTTTCTTTTGGAGCCACTTTAGGGCATAGTTCCTAGTACCAGAGCCACTCCAGAGGTCTGCTCTAATTTGTACTGCACTTCCCATGTCACGTACACTCATGAAACTCAGTTGTTTGAGATCTGTGATCCGGACTCCTTGTTTGTTTGCTGAACTAGACTAACACAGCTACCCCCTTGGAAGTTATTTGAGATATTGGGGTTGGAGAACTGTGCCATGTGTGTATGTTTGGTCTTTTTGGGGTCCTTTCTACGTAAAATTTCTCCTGTGTGGCCTCTGCCACATATTTTATATGTGTACATCTCTGCAGGCAAGGGCAGCTGCAGAATAGACTTAGATATACAGAGTGGATCTGTGCAGACAGTTTGTGGAGTTTAGTTAGTTTAGCCCTCAGCAGGAAAAGCACTTAAGTGCATGGTTAATTTTAAGTCAAGGGGATTATTCCCATGCTTAAAGTTAAGCATTACGTAAGTGGTATTTTTAGATCAGAGTTATCATCTTGGAAGGAGGTGACCTGAACTAAAGAACTGGGGAAAACACTAGTAAAAAGATCAAATTCTTTTATAGTTTAGACCCAATTGAAATGAAATATCCACACCTCATTGATACAAAGGACAAGAGGAATTTATTTCATTTTAAGAGAGTGTATAGTATAAAAAGTCATTGCTGAACTCGTCTTTCTTTTACGAAGCTGAAGTTTATTTCCTGGATACTTAGAATAAATGATGTGTGCAGTACTAGAATAGATTTGGTGATGATGTGAATCATGAATCAGAGTTAATGACTTATGCTTACATATAACCTCTTGCTTTGCAGAGAAAAGCAAATGGAGAATTAAATCATACAGCTTTACATATTTTTCTTCATTCTTTTTGTTCTAGGAACATGGTTGTGGGGATTATTTTTTGTTGCTGTTTTTGGTTTGGAAGGATTTTTTTTGGTGGTGCTCGAGTTGGGAAGAGAACTCTGAAGAAAAACAATACTGTCACTACTTGTGAAATACACAGTGTTTCAAAAGCACAAACAACTGCTCAATTTGACAACATTTTCTAGTAGCAGGTAGTATGCTATCTGTTTGTAATGTAAAGTGTTTGCTTCTTACCTCTAAGCAACCCACTACAGCAAATTATTTGGCGGGGCTGGGGTGCGGGGGTGTTGATGCACTGTACTTTTGCTTTTTATTTGACAATCTTTGTTTAATGTTTCAAAGAATGCTTTTTTGCTATGTCACAAACTGTTCATTATCCTATACAATGAAAGATGTTCTTATTGCAAGGATACTTGGAATGAATTTAATGCCAGAGATCCAGTGGTGTCGGAAACTAAACATAGGTAGTTAGTTTTTTTCCTAAAGGATCTAGGTTTTTATTATTATTATTCTTCCTATGGTTGCACCTCTGTATTTTACTTCTGTTCAATTCTAGTTTCATAAATCATTAATGTGGTCCCTGAATCAGCAAGGCGTTTAAACACAAGTTTCGTCTTTAAACAGAGGAATCTTAAGCACCATAAGCTTGTCTTGGAGATCAGTGGGACCACTTACGTGATTAAAATTAAACTTGTTAATAAGCATCCTCTTAAACAAAGGGCAATGATTTCCATCTGCCATGGGTTATGTGAAAGGTAGTGTTATTAGAAAATGCTTAATAATGATGATATGTTGGACTTTTGAAGCATTTACAGTCCTCCTGATGTATGCAAAGTACTTATTTCCTTGTTACTTCTAAGAACTTAGGTTAAAAAAACTTAGCAATTAAATGTGAAGATCCGCAGTCGTGATTATTAATGTAGCTTTATTTCATCATCTCTTTCCGTAGTTACTGTTGATGGACAAAAGAGAAGTGCCCTTGCAAGTGACAGTTATTTCTTCAGAAAGGTAGCTTGTCTAGTAATTTTTAATTGGCATCATAAAATGACTAATAAAATGTTGGGTGTTTTTTTTTAAAAAGGTCAACATGAAAATGGCAGGACAAACATAATGGCATGATTAAGTACAGTTCTGTCTTTTCTGCTTAATGGGAATCTTAGTCATTCTGTAAGATTAATAGTACACATCATAAAAATTGTGACTTTGTCCAGTGAATGGAAGCACACTAAGGTTTGCAAAGCAATTCCTTGTAGGTTTGTTTTATGAAGTCCAACCTCTAGAAAACTCATTTATTTATGCCTCTACAAATCCTGAAATGCTTAAGTCAGTGTAAATTCTGATTAAATAATAAGTAAAAACATCTGACTTTAATGTACACTTTAAAGTAAACTCAAATAAGGTATCACAGAAGATCTTATAAATTCAGATATAAATAAATCCTGTGGCTGCATCATTTAAAACATCTTTTTATCATAAAGTTTGAGTTGCAAGCAGTACCAGATGAATAATAAGCATAAAAATTGTGCCTATGAGAACACAGTGTACATACATATAGTGTATATACAGACTGATCAAGATTTTATTAAGTTACTAGTCACTTTTGGTTACCTCTGTTTTTGGTGCTCAGCTTGAGATACCTCATAAAGGGTCAATATAATATAGAGTGGGGATGAAATCCTGGCCCCACTGAATTCAATGAGAATTTTGCCATGGGTTTCTATAGTACCAATATTTTACATTGTAGATTCTGCAGAGAAGATTAGAATTTCTCTGTAGCCTGGCACCCTGATTCCTTCAGGAATCTTACTGTTTTTGGCTCTGTCCCCACCCCTTCAGTACAGAAGGTGCAGAGTTGGAAGGCAGTCGTGGTGGGGTAAGGTATTTCTGCAAGTTGTTCTTCAGAGTTTCCAGGGCATGATACATCAGAGCAGCTGGCCCCAGCCATCTCCTATACATGTGGAGCTTCTGTTGTTTGCTGTTTGGATGGGACTTTTAGAAAAATGCTCCAACATAGTATAGCAAAATTTCTCCCACCTCATTTTCTCTGCACCATGCACCTGAAGGAATGGGCCTGTTACACTACTATTAATGGTTTCACATCACAGTTGAAGTTAGAGGGTCAGATGATACAAAATGATCCAGGTGGGAAAAAGAGGTCATTCATCAGAAGGGGAATTTAGAACCTGTTGATTAAGTTGGACCACAAACTGAGGGCCTTTTTAAACACACACGAGAGCTCAGTTGTATTCTTTTCCTTTGAAAAAGTGGCCTATTCTTGAAATCAACTGTGAAACCAGCACAGCTGTCTGGGATAATTACAGAGCATGTTACTGAAATTCATATAATGCTATTAAGTATATTATAGATTGCTCTTCCTATTAAGGGTCATTTGTGTTTCCACTTTAAATAACTTAGAATAGAATGCACACACAAATTTGCCCCTCAGCCAAAATTTGGCTTATGCAGCCTTAACTCAGGTGCAAATATTCTTAAAAAACTTAATGAACATCCAATGGCTGATCTTTTTTAGGTCTAAGGAAATAGAACTAATGCATGTTGGACAGTTTTTGATCTTTTGTTATTCCTTCCCGACCATTCAAAAAGCTGCCTTAGACACTTAGTAGACCACTTTAATCTTTGGCTACCCTGCCTATGTTTAAGAGAGCTGAAATCACATCTCGGTTATTAATGTTTAATAGTAGCTCCTGTGGATGTGAAGTAATTACTTCTCCTAATGTCTCTCCCCATCAAGGATTTCTGTTATATCACTTGATGCAAAATGATTCTACTGACATTATAAACTATAATGTAATGTCTTATAATGTCATAGTACAATGAAGGAACCATTATATTATGGCTGATATTAGATTAGACATTCACAAACTAAACCAAACCATGAGATGAGGGCCTGATGACAAGAGTCCACCCATGTTTCAAGGTGGTGGTTGAGTTCAGTATTTGCAGAGTATGTGGGTGTAAAGTGTAGATAGTAGAACTATGTCAAGTTCTCTGCTGCATAAGTGGTGTAGCTCCTTTGCCTTCAGAGGAGTTTTGCCCCTGTACACGAGCAAAAGATTTGGCCTGTCACAGGTGAATCCAAGTTTACTGTCCTAGGACTTTTTAAAATTTGTGGCATTTGGTGAAATGTGGCTAAAAAAATGCAGTTCAGAGGTATTTGTGTTGATGCCTATGAAACACCTTGGGTTAATTTGGAAACCCAGTGGGATTGCATATATGGAATTTTCACTGCATCGTTCTACGTATTGAAAAGGAAGATGTTAGGGCTAAGTTTTGCGCTCCCTTCCCCATAAAACACACGGGGGGGGGGTCATCCCCTAGTCTGAAGTGTTCTCCCAAAAGTCACAGATTTGGGAGGATTTATGGAGGGGTAAAAGCCAGCTGCATAACAGCCTATCCATTGACATTACCTTCCAAAATTCTTGCACCTAAAATGATATATTTGGCAGCAATGAAAGCATCATCCTTTTAGGACTAAGGACCATTGCTGTTTTGTATTATTTTGTAAGCAGATTTATTAGCACCTTTCTGCAGGTATTGTGGAGGACCAGGGCCTAAAGTACTCTTTTTTTAAGTGTGAGATTCTACTCATTAACACACATTGTGTAAGAAAATTAAAATCCTGAAAGTGACAGGGTTTCATTGATTTTTTTTTTTTTTTTTTAAACGGGCTTTGGACAGGCCTTCAGTGAATTATACTTCCATCAGCGAGCAACACAGCCCATCAGTTCCAAGAAAACAGAGCTAATGTCTGTCTCTTTTTGACTGTCTCTCACCGAGAACCTTGGCCCAGTTTTTTCTGTACCATCTTCGCTGAGGAATATTAATTTAACGGAAATGGCTAACTGGCACTTGAAGTTGGTTCTGGTGTGCAAAATCCTGTCAAAGGAAAAGGAACAGACTTGGCAGTGGGTAAACAAATGGTGAGCCGTGGGTACTAGCAGTATTGTCTCCTGGCATGCCTGAAGCAAACTGTAAATGACTCAGCTCTAGGTGATCTATTTCAGCCAACCAGAACCATTCTAATATTTATTTTTTAGATGTGCCAAAACTGGAACTTTTCTTTGAATGCCCTTCTGCTTCAGACAAAATAGAGCCTGAATCTGATTCAACCTGTAGCAGTTCCGTGCACAGGACTCAACAGTAGGGTGCCTCCTGGTGATGGTTCTGGGAAATTAAGCTCAAGTGGTCTCCCTGCTGGCAGTCCGTGCCCTGCTTCCACACACCAGATTCCACCCTGAGTCCTCTTCTGGGACCTCAGCCCTCTGGCTGACACCTAAAGTCCACCCCTTCCAGAGCACCACTAGGTTCCTGGCCCACTTTGCAGCAGTGGCCAGGCCTAGTCCATTTACCGCCTTCCTGTGGTTTAGTCCAGCTCGCTGTTCCAGCCCACAGTTCAAAAACAGTCTAGGGGCCATTGAGCTTGTGCCCCTCCTGCCACCCACACCACTCCTGGCATGCTGGGGGAGCGGAGAGGGACCTGGGCCTACCCTTTACACCAGGCCCCGGCCCAGGGACCCTATATGCCTCCTCAGAGGCTCCCCCTCCCACCAGTCTCTGCACTTTATGGGCATCAACTCCCTGGGCCACTCCCCTGTAGCCCCCACTCGCACACCACTCCGCACCAGCCTAGATCCAGCTGCCATCTGCTCTCGGGTCCCTGTCCTCAGACCGGTGCTCCAACTGCTTGCCACTGTCCACTCCCTTCAGGAGCATCAGCTCCACTGGGTTCCCACTGCTGCACCATATTCAGAGCTCTCTGGGGTCCTGGCCCTGCAGCCCACCAGCCCAAGAGAGACCTTCTCCTTTCAGGCTGGCCCTGCAGACTGAAAGCTGTGTCCTGCTGCGTGCCTTCTTGTACTGCCTGCTGGCCCCTTATTGGCTGCTGCCACCAGGCCCCTTTTTAACCTTTCTTTAACCCAGTTAACCCCTTGTTAACTGGAGTGGAGCCACTGCACCACTATACAACCTAGCTTTTCATTTTGCCTAAAAGTTCACCCTTCTTGACTGACTCCTAACTTTGGTTTCTTGGCTGTGGTGCTTTTGGGGGTGGAGAGAGAAGGTCTCAAGATGCACCCATCCACCTTCAAAACAGCTTCCAAAGATGAAATGGTTACTTGCAGAGAACAGGATGGCTTGTTTGGCTGCACTTAGCCCACATATACTTGTCAGCAACCAGTAAATTATTAGAGGGCATTTTTTGCTTTTGGCTGCAGAATCTCCTACAGGCCATCAGCAAAGACAGAATCCCTCCCAGTAGATGTCCCTATAGATCTGATAAATTCCATGAATCCATATTAAATCTAAACTTCTTTCATAGGGGGCTTTATTTATGATATTTTTCACATTTAATGGATTTTGTTTAGCTATTGTTCAAACAATACGATGGTTTGTCTGCTCTTCTCACTGTTTCTAAAGAAGAAAAGCAGCTGAGGAAAATGTGAAGCTCAACATGACTTTGGTTCCAGTTAGTTACCTAATATTAGTAGGCTTACTGTTAGAAAGATGTCCAAGTTCTCTACTGTTCTAATGTAGCCCCATCTGAAACAATGAAAATATCGGGGTGTATGTCAGTGCAGAATTTGACTCACACCTTAATTAACTTGGATCTGCCATCTGTTATGCACATTCTCAGTCTGAAATTCAGCTAAATCAGACTGAAGAGTTCTATATAGACACTTGAATTGGATGGAATGACTCCTTTTTGCCTCATCTACTCATAAGGTGAATAAACAGGTAAAACCTTCCACTAGTATGACACTCCTGGGTAGCAATGGGAAGAGAACTAGTATAGAATAGTTAGTTTTTACCACTGGGTTAGAAGAGACAGCAGTAAAATTATTAGCAGTTGGTCACATTAGCACTATCATCACTGCTACCAGCTAGGGGCACTGTCATATCTAGTATCATATTCCAAAGGGGTAGCCATGTTAGTCTAGCTCAGCAAAACAAACAAGGAGTCTGGTAGCACTTTTAAAGCTAACAAATCTATTTATCACATGAACTTATGTGAGAGAAAATCCCACTTCATCAGATGCTTGAAGATGGGGAAGTAAGAGAATGGGGCCATTACTATTCTGTAAATTCCCCATCTTCAAGCATCTGATGAAGTGGGATTTTCTCCCATGAAAGCTCATGCGATAAATAAATTTGTTAGTCTTTAAAAGAGACACCAGACTCCTTGTTTATCTAGTATTATAGATTTCCTAAAAATTGCTGGCATAGATGCAATCCAGCAACCTAAACAGATAAAAGAAGACTTAGAATAGATGGGATTTAAACCTTTTCTGAAGGCAGAAACTAACAGAGATGTGTTGATCAACAGCTGTAATAAGTATATCTTATCAAATTTGCTCTGATAGTATAGTGATGAGAATTGTACAATGGACAGATACAGACAAGTAATTGCTTCTGAGAATCATTACTTTGTGCTGAAACAGCAAGGATCTTATTCCTTCTCAAGGTATGCATGAGCTAAGGGGGTTGGACTAACAAGTAGCAAGTGTACAATAAATAACATTATTGCACATATAAACTTTTTTACGACAATGTGAATGCCATTAATACTCATGCTTATCTTGCGAATCAGTAGTAGCATCTGGTCCTCCTCTCTTCACAGAACTTGGTGCCAGCCTCTTGTCCCAAATTACCCATACTGTTTGTGTCTATGATCACAATGAAATTAGCCTGATGAGAATCAAGAGATTACAGAGAAATGCTACGAACAATTTCAGGTCTAGTTGTATTTGAAAGGAGACAATCTCTAATGTAGGCTATCACCACCAACAGTTTATGTGTGGATCCTTGGACCTGCGGATATTGGAGGGAACTCAAGGACTGATAAATAGTAGATATAAGTACATACACTCCCTCAAGATGCTGTTCTTTCTCCATATGTACCACATGCTTGAAAGCTTACAGCTATTCTCCTCCAGGGAGCAGCATTGCTGCTGTTTAGGAGGAAGGAAAAGAAGGAATTAACCAAAGCAGCCAGTTTCCAAAGGGCAGGTCTACACCATGGCGGGCAGGGACGTCCCTAGGGGGGAGCAGAGCCCAGGGCCAATTGGCCTAGGGGGAGCCCCCACCCCACGCTGGAGGAGGGAAGGGCGGATCAGGTCGGCCTGCTCCACCCCTGGGACCCCGGCAAGCCAAGGCCCCACCACGGCCTTGGCCCCAAGGCTGCTGCCGGGAGCTGGCCCTGGGGGAGCCAGCCGTGATCAATGACCCCAGCAGCCCCCTGCCAGGCTGCGCTTTGGCCGGCCTCTAGACCAGCCCTCCCTGCCCCCAGGGCAGAGCAGCAGGCCCAGGGGCAGGAGTGGCCCAGCCTCGGCTCCCAGAGGCGGCGCAGCCTGGAGGCCTTAGCTGCGGCCACGAGCCTGCCCCAGCTGGGACCCCAGGCTGCCGCCACCAGAAGCCAGCTCCAGCTGAGGCCACGCCACCAGCTGCAGCCGGCTCCGGGCCTGGCTGGCCATGTGAGGCAGGCCGGCTGGCCAAGGGAGGCTGGGCCCCGATTAACTGCCCTGCCCATGGACTGGCCTACTCTGCCCTGGGAGCGGGGCAGGCCAGCCCAGGGCCAGAGGCTGGGGGAAGCCTCCCACCACTCCCCCCCACCTTCAGCTCAGTGGCAGGGCAGGGAAAAGCCTGGCCGTGCGGGGGAGCCACGGTGTGGGCCCCGCATTGCTCCACTGGGAGCGGGACAGCGCGGGGCCCACCTAACCATGGGACCTGGGGCGATCACCCCGTTCGCACCCCCAAGGATGGCCCTGACAGTGGGATTTCAGTAGCAGTCGAAGAGAAATATGCAAAGGACTTAAAATGTCTTGCGTATCTCCCTTCAACTGCCTACTGCCTCTTTATCGCAGTGCCTTCAGTGCGCTGAGATGAAGGGAAACACCCTCCCTTTGACTCAGCACTACTCTACTTACTGAGATGGTCCTCAGCAATCAATTTCCTGATCAGCTGAGTGGGTCTTCTCATACCCAATCAGTCAATTGGGAAGATCAGTCTGAAAGCCACCAGTGAAAACTAGGGCAAAGAGGCTGGATGGCCCTGCTGAAATTAAGACCCTGTTTGCAGAGGCCAAAGGACCAGGAGACAGACTCCACTCTCTCCTCTAGTGGGAGGTTAGCTCTCCATCTCCTACCCTAAGTGAAAAGAATAAGCTTGTTACTGACCTCAGTTAAATTGTCTTTACCTCCTTTTATTCCTAAATAAGGGTGTCCACACATAGGCTCACACCAAACTAACTAAATCAAGGGGTTAGGAAACTTATTTAGATCAGTGCATATTTATGTGTAGACCAGCCCTGAGTTCTTCTTCTCAACTGATTGGGTATGTGAAGACTCATGAGAGGAACTGCTCACAAATAATTCACAGTCTGGCCTTTGGGTCTTATCCAAAGTCATTGAATTTAACAGAGATACTCCCATCATGGGCAGTGGGTTTGGGTCAGGCTCTTTGCTATATCTACACTAGAAAAAGTTAGGTCGACTTTGTTAAGTCGAATTAATAAGGTCAACTTTAAGTCAACTTAAAATTGACCTTATTAAGTCAACTTTACAAAGTACTGTCCATGGATGTGGACTAAGTCCACTTTGTTAAGTCAACCTAACTGCCTTTAGGTCAATTTATCAAAGTGGACTTAAATGTCCACACTGGACTTAGGTCGACCTAAAGAAGGGTTAGGTCGACCTAAGCAGGCTTAAGTCGACCTACCCCACGGTTCTTAAATCGACTTAAGGAATTTCTTAAGTCGACTTAATGAAAGCCTAGTGTGGATGTGGCTTTGTTTATGTGGACTTAAGCCTCCTTAAGTCGACTTAAACTGCCAGTGTAGACATAGCCTTTATGAGCACCTAGGCTTCATTCATTGGACATTTTAAGTGTACAAGGACTGAAGTAAACCTGAAAATTTTCCTAGATCACACCTAAGCTTAATCTGCCTTTTACAATCACTCTCCCAAATTGATTTCACAGCCTAAGGCTGGGATCTGAGTCAAATTATAAAAGGTGAGCTGCAGAGGTGGTTTTAATTAAATTTGTTCTCCCCAGGTAGCAGGGCTGCTACACAAAGGGCTGGTGAATGTGCACGAAGTAGAACAGCTTCCTGCCAATAGCCTAGAGAAGTTATTACAGTAGGATACACTCTCTTTGCTCTGAGTCTATCCCTTACATTAGCTACAGAGATGGGGAATGACTTAGGAATGACAATACACCCCCCCACCCCTCCAAGCATCTCCTGTAGCCAGTGAATATGGTGCTAGAGAAATGGTGCAAAGCTTTCATAAAGCAATACAGATTCTGAGCTAGTTTGTCAGTTCTCCTTCTAAATTCAGACAGTTTCTTAGACATTTTGCAGTGCTGTGTCTCAATCATATGCTTCTAATGGTTTAACAAGGGATCACCCAAAATCTTTCACCTATGCCTATGGCTAACTGTAAGTACTAAGAGCGCATATGCTTGATGTGGGGAGAGGTGAGGGTATGGGAAATCTTTTCATTTGGTTTTTCCTTGTATAATGATGTACTTTCTCATTCCCAAAACCAAGGAGAGACAACCACTTGGCGCATAGAAAAGTTATATTTAAAATCCACTGTATGTTAGGCTTCCTCTTCTTTGCTAGCTCTGTAGAAGATCAAAGGTGGTTTGATACCACCTAGGGGATCAGATGCTCAAAGGTATGTAGGTGACAACTCACTTTGAAATCAATGGGGTTAGGTGCCTAAATATCATTGAAGATCTGGGCCTCAATGTTTTCAACTTAAGATGTAGTGATGTAATGATCTTAGTTTTGGAGGTCTGCATTGACTCTACAGAGTTTACCTAAATGGCTGGGTTTACTGGATTCAATCCTGTAAATGATGAAGGAATGGCAGTGATTATCAATATATAGGAAACATTTATGGTATATTCCTGAAGCATTACTCTGATTATTCTTAGGCCAGAACTGTATTCCCAGTTCTGCAGAAATCAATCAATCAATCAATCAATCAATCAATCAATCAATCAATCAATCAATC
>ML685817.1:9626569-9733104 GCA_007922175.1 Pelusios castaneus | reverse complement strand
ATCAATCAATCAATCAATCAATCAATCAATCAATCAATCAATCAATCGTGTCTCATTAATCTCTTAAAATTATTTAAATATGTCAGTATAGTGGTGAATAAAGGAGGAATAATTGATGTAATTTATTTAGACTTATAAAAGGCTTTCTCCAAGTTTCATAAAAGAAGCTCCTAAGCAAGCTAAAGAGTTGTAGAATAAGAGGCAAAGTATTGTCATGGATCAAAATCTGGCTATGAGACAGAACGCATAGACTAGGACTAACTGGTCAATTTTCATCAAGATAAAAGGTTAACAGGAGGGTGGTGTCTCAAGATTCTGTACAAGATCCTATAGTATTTAATATTAATGATGTGGAAAAGTATGTAGGGCATGAGGTAACAAAATGTCCACATGACCCAGAGTTGTTTAAGTTAGATGGTACCAGAGAGGACTATGAAGAACTTCAGAGAGATGTAAAGAAGCTAGTTCAATGGTCAATATGCTGGCAAATGAAATTTTATGTTGACAAATGCAAATTGATGCACTTTGGAAAGAAAATTTTAAACTACACTTACACCTTACAGGATTCAAAACTATCAGTTCAAGAAAGGGACCTGGATGCCATTGTAGACCACTCAGTGAAAGCCTCTGCTCAATGCACATCTGCATTCAAAACAGGTAGCAAGATATTAGGCTGCATAAAGAATGTGATGGAGAAAAGGATGGAAAATAGTATGAGGCAAATATAGAAATCAGTGGTGTGGCCCCATTTGCAATACTGCATGCAATAGTGGGCACCCAATCTCAAGGACATTGCAGAATTACAGTGCAGTTCACAGAAGAGCAATGAGTATATTCAAATTACATATGAAGTACAAAAACTGAGCTTACCTGAGAAAGAAGATGAATAAGAGGGGATGTGGTAAAAGTATATAAAATATTGAATAGTGTAGGAAAGGTAGATTGGGAACTTCTGTTTTCTTTGTCTCATAGTATAAGAACAAGAGGACATTAATGTAATTAAAAAGTAGGAAATTCAAAAGCAAAAAAAGAAAATACTTTTTTTATGCATCATGTAATTAAATTGTGGAATTCATTGCTGCAAAAAGTGGTTGAGGCCAAGAACTTAACAAGAGTCTAAAAGGGAGTGGACAAGTATATGGGAATCAAGACTATCCAGAGGAGTTATAATTGACAACAAAACTTTTGAAAGATATTAAATCTGTTGCTTCAGGTTTTAATCCAATCTCTAACTAATAGAGACCAGGAAGAGACCTATATCGGCCAGGCAGCTTATCCCACATCTATCAATTGTGGGATTCTTTCGCCATCCTCTGAAGCATCCTTGTACTGGCCACTGTGAGAAGGGACACAGTGGACTAGATAGGCACTGGGTCTGGCAATTCCGATGTTCCTTGCATTCAGTTTATGTAATTGGAAATGAGTTGGAGGACGAAGAAGACCTTTAAGGAACCCCCAAATAGAGCTTGGGAAATGCTTTTCTGCAGTACCTTTTTCATTAAAAAAAAAATGCAGATTCTGGTCAACCAAAATAATTCCCTGCTTCAGGCTGATTTTGGCAAATTGATTGGTTGTGGGAGGGGAAGAAATTTCAGAAATGTTCAAATGGTTGGCTTTGGCATTTCTGAAATGAAACATTTTTTGGTTTGGAAAGATGTATTTTTTTCTGAATTTTCCTCCATTTTATTTTTTAAAATGGAATGTCAGTAAAACCTTGAAATGAAATGTCTTGTGTTGGTATAGCATTTTAAAAACATAATGCTGGACCCCCCTGCTTCCACCAGGTTAGCTCCAAAAGCAATTGACTACTGAAAAGTATTTTGATGAGCCCCAGAATATGTCTGAGCCAGCAAAGATGATTAAGCAACATTCAGAGAGATGGCAAATTCCAGGGCAGGCAGAGAAATGATCCCAATCCACCCTTCAGTTTGGTGGTGGGACTTTTTAGCAAAGAGCTGCTGGAAGCCCCAATATCCTCCTCCAGCATATCATCCTTTCTAATTGTTTTTTTAAAGCCACCTTACCAGAGCTTTGTTAAAACATTGATATTCAGGGTAATATTTCACCCTATAGTTATGATCCCAGAGAGCTGCAAAACAAATTCAAAGATTAATATGGCCAATTACTTTACTGTCATACTTCTGAGCTCTGGCTTAAATTCGGCCACTGAATAATTGTATCTGTAAAATGCATTTATTGAAAGAAACAAGAGGGGGTGAGAGATCCTCAGAAAGCATGTCTCAATAATTTTATCCTATTTTACAGATTGTCAGAATTCAAATGATGCCCAAAGGGAACATTTGTTTTCCCATTATCGAAGCTGATGTTCATGAACTAACTGCTGATCTCTGCTCCTATATGAGACAATGGCCAATATACGCAAAATGTTTGTGTCTGTTTTTTACACATCCAATGATAACATTTCCTTTTCTCAGCAGCCAGCTCCTCATCAAAGACCCTTTGTAGAGTTCAAGATCCATTTGAAATCCAGTAGGGCCTAAAGGCCTTTTCTGAGACTGGGTACTATCCAAATTCCAATAGCCCTTGAAAGCCCCACTGTGATAGGCTCTGAACAAGCACATATAATAAGAGATTTTGCCATCTAAATAGATAAGAAGGGGAGACAAAGGCATAGACTTAATGTTCTGCATCCAAGATCAAATAGCACCTCAGTGACAGAGGCAGGAGTAGAACCCATCTTCCAACTCACCATCTGTTGCCCTAGTCACTGGAACACATTGCTTCATTCATACTTTTGAAGTCATAAATTGACTTCACTTTTATAACTTGCTAGCTTAGTTGTAAGCAAGCCCATAAGAACAATGCATAAATCATTTGAGCTCCAGAAATATGACCTTTTAGAAAAGTTCATTTTAAGGGGGAGGGGGATAAACCCATTTGTGTAATAAATCTGATCTTACTCACAAATATGGTTTTGGAATTGATTGACAAATGCTATGATTTTCCTTGAAGAGTTTTACAAATATACTGACTGCTTGGTGGGAAAATTGATCAAAAGAGTTCCTTTCTTGAGTTCTAAATTGATTTCCTTTGTGCATTTTCTGTTTTAAATCATTTTTTAAAAAAATCTTTGGCTAGAGAATATTAACTTATGTCAGGGAATAATTTGAGAAATGTATTTTATAACAGGATATTTATTGCTTACCCTTTAGTTTACAATCTATTTTCTTTTCATTTATTTTTAGTATGTGAGGCACAGCAGAAGAGGAAAGGTAGCATTGAACAAAACTCTGTCTTGCACTGTCACCTTTAACTTTGATTATCAGTATTCTAATAGGAGACAAATCCAGGAAGGCTTAGTCTCTTTTGCAAAGTAAGTTCAGTTAGGTAATGATTTTGGACTCAAAGGTTCTGATTCTGCACTCTCTAGTATAATTCCAGTGAAAAACCAGGAAAACCGAGTACAGAATCAGAGTTATGGTATATAGCAGGGATGCACAACCTTTTTTGGCCAAGAGCCAAATTGTATTTTCTAAGGCCACTTGAGGGCCACGAATGCAATGTGTGGGGGGGGGGGAAGGGGAGGAGGGGTCACATCATGCGATCCCCCTACTCGCTCCACTCCCAGAGGGCCACACAGAACATGCTCGGGGGCTGCATGAGGCCTGGGGGCCGCAGGTTGTGCACCTCTGGTTTATAGGAATATGGACTGATTCTGCAATCGGGACAATGCAAAGAAATAAATGTATTTCAATTTGAAGGTTCCAGGTGTGCAATAGAAACAAGGAAACAGTTGTGGTTTGTTTTTTTGTTTTTTAAATCTCATTAGCTGTTAAGTAGAGCAAGAAGTATTTGAAGGGGACAGACTCAGGAGTAAAGAGGTCAAATCTGGAATGACTGTGAATTTTCAGTAATGGAGAATTCACCACAACATTTTATAAATTGTTTCTATAGTTAATTATGGTCAATGTCAAAAAAAATTGAACCTTATTTCCAATGTCAATTTGTCTAGCTTCAGTTTTTACCCTCTAGATAATGTTGTTTCCTTCTCAGCTACAGTGAAGGTCTGGTTATTAAATATTTAGATACTTGGATCTTACCTATACACCATAATCAAGTCACCCCTTAATCTTTTCTTTGTTAAGCTACATAGATTGACTCCTTGAATCTGTCATTACAAACCATATTTTCTCATCCTTTCAACATTCTCCTGGCACTTCTCTGAACCCTCTCCAATTTATCAACATCCTTCTTGAATTGTGGGCTCCAAAATGGAAAACAGTATTCCAACAGTGTTTGCACTGGGTTTTAAGATTTCTCCCTTTATGCATCTCAGGATCATATTAGCTCTTTTGGCCACCAAGGTACATTGGCAGCTTATGGTCAGCTGATGGACTCCCAGATCTTTTCCAGAGTCACTGCTTCACAGGATAGTTTTCCTTCCTGTAAGTATGGCCTAAATTCTTTGTTCCTTTTTGGTTCCTAACTTTATCCATTTCTAATTTTTAATACTAATTTGTCTAAGAAGTTGCTATTATAAAGCCATGAATAACATAACCTGCAATGCCAATGGTCCTGTCCTGCAGCCCTTCTCCATCTGAGAAGTCCTTCTGATTTCGTGGGGATGCCTTATGTGAGTAAGAGCTGCTCAACCAGGACCCAAGTCAATGTGAGTAAGGCAGGCAGGATTTGGCCCATAGCATTTATTTACTGGGATAAGATATGCTAACTGAACATTTAAATCATTATGAAAAATACAACATTGAAAGCCAAATGAAAGCAAATGAATTGAAGAGAATAGTAAGTTGCTAGAATTTAAACCTCCTTCCTGTATATTAGTCTACCTCTGGTGCCCTTGGACTTATACTTCTCATACACATCATTAAAGTAAATGACTTTAGTTTATACTTCATACACTATGTCCCGATATTTTACTCTTCCAAACCCTTAACATGTAAATTACACCATTTTATGCTCTGATACATTTCATGGGCTAAATTCAAAGGAGGGTGATATGATACTTAAATATCACACAGTCAGAGGCTATGTCTACACTTGGAAATTTAAGTCAACTTTAACTAAGTCGACTTAGTGAGTCTACACTTAAATTTAAAGTCCACTTTGGGAGGAACTTACAAAGTTGACCTAGAGCATCCACACTGGATGCCTAGGTCGACTTCTAGCAGCTAGGGGGACCTAGGGCAGGTCCACGGGGGCAGTGGGGGCACCCCTTGCCCAGTGCCAGGGGGCTCAGCCTTTGCCCCATTGTACATAGGTACAATGGGGCAAAGGGGGTCAGGGACCCTGGCAGGCCATGGGGCAGGGTGGGCAGGGCTCTGCCCTGCCCTGTGGGGGGACATGCCAGGCTTCTCCTGTGCCCCCCCCCGGCAGTGAGGGCATTGCTGTAGTCCTGGGGTAGCCCTAAGTCAACTTAGGGCTACCCCATGTCTACACTGGCTTAATTCGACTTTAAAAAGTCAAATTAAGCCTTAAGTCGAAGTAATTCTAGGTTTAATAAAGTTGACTTCATTTTCCTTAAGTCGACTTCATTTTCCTTAAGTCGACGTAAGCAAGCTGTAGTGTAGACGCGGGATAAATTAAGTCAATTTAAGCAAGCTTAAGTCGACTTAATTTTCAAGTGTAGACGCACCCAGAGGGTGCAAGCTGCACAGTAATAAGTGGGTATGAATCTAAAGCAGAGTAACTTACAGTTAGAGGAAGATGGAATAAGTTTTCAAGTATACCAACACAGATGTCTCTAGGTTCACATGGAATCAGCTCTGAATTTAGCCCTGAATCTCAAAACTTCGTGTGGCATATGATTACTGGAAACCCTTGAACAGAAATCAAGCTGACATTTTTACCTTATTTTATAGGGTTTGCTGTATGTGTTTTTTATTTTTGGTTTGGTATTTCAGCATATAGCCCACTAGGGGACAATGTTGTACTTTGTATTAGAAATGACATCCTTCCAGCAGTGTGGGGTTCTCCTACCTACAGTGCACCATTTGTTTGTTATAGCAATGAAATACCAGGAGTGCAGTAGTTTAAGAATACAGCAAAATTGCCACTATTGTTTCTAAGGTCAACATTCAACGAAGATTTCTTAAGAATTTTGTTTTTATTTTTATTATGTGGTTGTGGGTAGAAGGATCTTCTTGGCAATAAATAGAAGCTTAAAGATGAAAGAAAAAGCAATTTGAAGAAATTAGTGTCTAAAGCTGTACACTGTTTTTTACAGAGCAGTTGAGAGGAGTCTATTTACTAAGCAATCTAATGTGTTCTTTAAACTGTCAGCTATGAGCCCGCACAGGCTCTATTAGTGACATAGACTATACAAAACCACATCCTCCATGCTTGTGAATTAGCAATGAGTAAAATCCTCAGGTTCACAGTTATCATCACTGGATGTCTCCATAAATTGGTAGAACACAGTCAAAGTCTGGCCCAGGATATTTTAATTGCACTTGAAACAAGTTAATCCACAAATGTGCCTTGATCCAATAAAAATATCATCTTAAACAAGCTTATTGGCTAGAGCACCTAAACATAAATATTTTATAATCAATTATTTAGTTTTAGATCATATAGCATATCTGTGGCATTTATCTACACTAGCATATGAAACTCTTACTATGAATCATAGAATCTTGCGGTTGGAAGGAAACTTATGAGTTCATCTAGTCCAACTCCCCGCTAAAAGCAGCACCACTCCCGCTAAATTATCCCAGCCAGGGTTTTGTTTAACTGGGCCTTAAATGTTTCCAAAGATGGAGTTTCTACCACCTTCCTAGGTAACCCATTCCAATGTTTCACCACCCTCCTAGTGAGAAAGTTTTTCCTGTGGTAATATCCAACCTCAACCTCCCCAGCCACAATTTGAAACCGTTGCTCCTTGTTCTGTCCTCAGTTAATACTGAGAACAGCCTAGTGCCCTCCTGTTTGGAGCACCCCTTCAAGTAGTTGAAGGTTGCTATCAAATCCCCGCTCAGTCTTCTCTTCTGCAGACTAAATAAGCCTAGTTCCTTCAGTCTCTCCTTGTAAGTCATGTGCCCCAGCCCCCTAATAATTTTTGTTGCCCTCTGCTGGACTCTTGCTAATTTGTCAACATCCTTTCTGTAGTGGGCAGCTCATAACTGGACACAGTATTCCAGACGTGGCCTCACCAGTGCCAAATAGAAGGGAATAATCACATCCCTCAATCTGCTAGCAACACTCCTACTCATAGACTTTATGGTCAGAAGGGACCAGTATGATCATCTAGTCTGACCTCCTGCAAAATGCAGGCCTCAAGACCTCACCCACCCACTCCAGCAATAGGCCACCAACCTATGACTGAGTTATTTACCTCCTTAAATCATGATTTAATTACTATAACATACAGAGAATTCACCGGTAGGTGAGCCATGCCCTGTGCTACAGAGGAAGGCGAAAAACCCCAACTGATGCAGCCCAAAATGCCATTGGTCTTTTTTGCAACAAGAGCACACTGTTGACTCATATCCAGATTCCCATCCAACATAACCCCCAGGTCCTTTTCTACAGTGCTGCTACTTAGCCGATTGGTCCCCAGCCTGTAGCAGTACATGGGGGTTTTCCATCCTAAGTGCAGGACTTTGCACTTGTCTTTGTTGAACCTCATGAGATTTCTTTTGGTCCAATGCTCCAATTTGTTTAGGTCTCCCTAAATCCTGTTCCTGCCCTCCAGCGTGTCTGCCATTCCCCCCAGCTTGGTCTCATCTGCAAACTTACTGAGCATGCAATCTATCCCATCATCCAGATCATTAATGAAGATGTTGAACAGATGTTGAACCGGCCCCAGGACCGACACCAGGGTCACTCCACTCATTACTGGTTGCCAACTAGACACGGAGCCATTGATTCCTACCCACTGAGCCCAATGATCTAGCCAGTTTTCTATCCATCTTACAGTCCATTCATCCAACCCATACTTCCTTAATTTGCTGACAAGAATGCTGTGGGAAACCATATCAAAACTTTGCTAAATTTGAGTTATATCACGTCGATGGCAATTCCCGCATCCACAAATCCATTCATCTCATCATAGAAAGCAATCAGGTTGCTCAGGCATGATTTGCCCTTTGTGAATCCATGCTGACTGTTCCTGATCACTCTGTTTTCCTCCAAGTGTTTCAGAATGGATTCTTTGAGGACCTGCTCCGTGATTTTTCCAGGGACTAAGGTGAAGCTGATTCGTCTGTAGTTCCCCGGATCCTCCTTTTTCCCTTTCTTGAACATAGGTACTATATTTGCCTTTTTCCAATCATCTGGGACCTCTCCCATTTGCCATGAGTTTTCAAAGATAATGGCCAGCGGCTCTGCAATCACATCAGCCAACTCCCTCAACACCCTCGGAGGCAGTTCATCCGGCTCCATAAACTTGTGCACATCCAACTTCTCTAAGCAGTTTCTAACTTGATCTTCCATCACTGAGGGCCGCTCTCCTTCTCTCCATTTAGTGCTACCCAGTGCAGTAGCCTGTGAGCTGACCCTGCCTGTAAAGACTGAGGTAAAAAGAGCATTGAGTACTTCAGCCTGTTCCGCATCACCCGCCATGAGGATACCTGCCCCATTCAATAAGGGACCTACACCATCCCTGATTCTCTTCTTGTTACTGACATACTTATAGAACCCCTTTCTGTTATCCTTCACATCTCTTGCTAGCTGCAACTCCAATTGCCCTCTGGCCTTTCTGATTTTATTCCTGCAGGCCTGAGCAATATCTTTATACACCTCCCTAGTCATCTGTCCAAGCTTCCACTTCTTGTAAGCTTCCCTTTTGTGTTTCAGCTTACTGCAGAGCTCAATGCTATGCCACACTGGGAGCCTTCCATATTTGCTGTTCTTTCTGCACATCAGAATGGTATCTTGTGCCCTTAGTAGGGTTTCTTTAAAATACAGCCAGCTCTCTTGGACAGCTTTCCCCTTCAAATTAGACCATCAATTCCCTGAGGGAGCCCAAATCTGCTTTTCTGAAGTCCAGGGTCTGTGTTCTGCTTCTTTCCTTCCTTCCTTTGATCAGGATCCTGAACTCTACCATCTCATAGTCTCTGTTGCCCAAGTCACTATTCACTTCTACTTCCCCGATCAATTCTTCTTTGTTTGTGAGCAGCAGGTCAAGAGGTTCAAGGCCCCTAGTTGGTTCCTCCATCATTTGTACCAGGAAGTTGTCCTCAACGTTCTCCAAAAACTTCCTGTATTGCCTGTGCTATGCTGTAATGCCATCCCAGCAGATGTCAGGGTAATTGAAATCCCCCATGAGAACCAGGGCCTGTGATCTGGAAACTGCTGCTAGTTGTCCATAGAATGGGTTATCCACCTCCTCCTCCTAAAGCAGACCCCCACCACAACATCCCCCTTGTTGCACTGTCCTCTAAACTTAACCCAGAGACTATGGCTAGCTTTCAGATGAGATGGGCAAACATTATAATCTGTCCTTTGTTCTTTGTTTCCCTTTTATTTCCTTGCACCCCAGATTTCCAGTGGTTGCAAAGATCAGATCTTGTAAGTTGCTGAGTTGACCTCAATTTCCATTGAAGGCTATGGTGCAAACAGCTCTGCCTTTCACTGGCATGAATACAAAGTAACTCTTCTTATTTTATCAAAAATTGCTCCAGATCTATAGGGGTGCAAATGCAATCAGGGATCTGTCAAAACTGGAGATCAGGTTGCTCGTAGCCTTATGAGATCCAACACAAAAGAAGAGCAAATGGGTTGTGAATAAATGTGTAATTTGAGTGACATAAAATGTTTAGAACATCGTTGCTTCCTTTTAAATGTCTCCTGTGCAGTATTTGACACTGATATTTAGGGCCAGGGAGGGGGAGGAAAGGACAAAATTTTAACTACTTCTAGACTTCTCAGATAGTTGCTGTCAGTGATCATATTTTGTACAGATAGGGTGGCATTTTCCAAGGTACAATAGGTGGTTAGCACCCAACTCCTATACTTTCTGATGGAATCTTGAATGTTGAAGCAGGTCTCATCCTTCTCCAAATAGCAAACTGTGGGTGTCTTTCATCAATACCTTGAAAGGATAAAGTAGTAAGTGGACTCTGCCAGAACTTGAATCTCTGATTCGAGGAAATCCAGGAAATATTTCATACCTGAAGTTTATAGTGCTACAAGCAAACTCCTCTGGAAAGTTTGATAAGGTAAACAGAATATTTTAACAAAGCATGATGACAAGTATCCTGAGCTATGTCTACACTTGCAAGTTAGTTCATATTAAGGAAGCTTAATTCAAATTAACTTAAGCCTTGGCCACACTAGGCTTTCATTAGTTCGAATGAAGGGCTTCCTTAATTCGAACTAATACATTTGATTGCTTAGTTCGAATTAACAGTTAATTCAATTCGTTAATTCGAACTAAGTCAATGTGGCCATATTAGTTCAAACTAATTGGCAGATTGACCTTCCTGCAATTGACTAATTTAAACTAAGCAAGTGCCCTGCATGGACATGGCTAGTTCGAACTAGCATTCTAGTGGGGCCATGCTAGTTTGAATTAAGTTAATTCAAACTAACTAAAATTAGTTTGTTATAATAACTAGCTTTTGTAAGTGTAGACATAGCCCAGCTGGATTCTTAAATTCTTCTATGTTAGCCTTTGAGAATTTGGACCAAATTCTGATTCTGTGCAACTCCTTAGATCAATAAACCCATGAAGAAAAATACACTTCACCTCTTTCTAGATCCCTTTCTTCATTCCTATGCTTCTGAAATCATTGTACTTTTGCAAAAACTAGAAAGCAAAAAAGCAGTGGTCTAGAAATGTTACACATGGAATATGTATGTGTATAAGGAAGCCATGTTTTGTTTAATGATAAGGTTAAAATCAAGATGGAGTCTGTATCAGCATGTTTGGCTGTCAGCAGCTCCATAAGGGTTTGGTAAACTGTCAGTTAATGTTGCAACTGAAGTTCTGCCCAGAGACACCACTGAGTTGCGGGTGGTGTGCACAGAACCGAAGGGCCGGGTGCAAAAGGACTAAAGTGCTGTGTGCACAACTGGGACTAAGGCGCGGGAAATCCCAGCCTTGGGATTGGATTCTGGACTCTATATAGGCACCCAGCTCTAAGGGTTCGCGTCACTTCTTCGTTTCTTCGTCGTCGGTTCCAGAGAATTGCTGTTCAGGACTTGTGGACTTGCTGAAATCACTCTGAGCTGAAATCACTCCTCACCTCTTCGGACCAGGAAGAGAAGCAGACGGGGCGTCGCGGAGCTGCGGACGTGGACCCTGAAGCAGACGGGGTGATCCCGGCGGAGGCCGGACCTCGACCCAGACGGACGGGGCAAGCTTGGAGGACAGCGGACCAGGACCCTGAAGCAGACGAAACTGTGGAGGGCCACAGACCTAGAGGATCAGACGATCCAAGTCTGGAGGGACGCCGGACCAGGACCAAGAAGTAGACGGTTGCTCTCGCCAGAGCTAGAGACTTGACCGCTTACCCATCTGTGTTCCTGCAGACGATCGGGTAACCAACTCCCGGGAGAGGGAGAAGACAAACAGTAAAGTTTGGGCCCTCTGGGTGAGGGGCGGTCAGGGAGGTGTTACTGTGCATTGTTGTATTCTGCCTCTGGTTTTTAATCCTAAGGCTCAGTCCTAAGGTTTTCCTGAGGTGTGTTTAACTGTTTCCCTTGTGTTGTTAAATAAAGGTTACTGTGTTCACTGAAACAAAGACTGTCTCCATCTATTCCTCATAACTCTGTTAGGGTTGACAGATGCCCACTCAAGACCGAAGGCCCTAAGTACATTTTGTGTACAGAAAGATGTATCTTCTTAAGTAATACTCTAGAGTTGGTCTTATCAATTAATATGTCTTCTGCTAGGTGGCACTAATGTACTCTGAAAACCTGTATGTACCTTCAGGGCTTGCCCAAGGCAAGACTCCCACTCCAGTAAAGCATCTCAAGATTGAGCAGTTGACAGGAGTAATGATGGTTTCTTTCCTCCTCCCTGTTTGAAGTCTCAGAAGACTTCTCAGAAAGAAATCCCTTTAGGAAACCACTTGAGTTTCCCAGCAGCCTGACTTGCTTATGGGTGGTGTTTTATTTTTCACTGAATGTGCTATGAATCTGAAAGTGTGCCCTGGTCTCATATGATGTTTAGTAATCTATTAATAAGCAGAGAGTGGTCTGCCTTATTCTTCTGGACTGAGAAATGTGGACCTTGTCTACAATGTGATCCAATTCCATTCTCTTCAGTGGTGATTCCATACAACCCCAGCAAGGCTTAGCAGAAAAACTGCTTTTAATTCTGAAAAATTTGCTCAGTGTTACTAAAAAAGAATATAAGTTCCAGAGGGCTAGCCATGTTAGTTTATACAGAGCAAAAACAATTAAAGTCCTGTGGCACCTTAAAGACTAACAAATTTCTTCAGGCATTCAAAGAAATTTTTAGTCTTTAAGTGCCATAGGACTTTTGTTGTTAAAGGAACGTACTATCATCATAAATTTATGTTATATGGGCTATAGATGAGGTTTGACTGTTTTGTAATGACTAGCTGAGCTGTGTCACTTAGTAAACCTTAGTAAATCTTCAAATTTGGAAATGCTGAATTAATAAATTGTATCAGTGAATAATTAATAGTAGTATCTACAATGATAACTACATGAAAGATCAGCTGCTAAAACAGATCTTCAAGTCTGGATCCATGAATGGAGAAATTTGATGGACTGATTCAGTGAAACTTTGTTTCTGTTGAAACTTTAACTAACCAGGATTCATTGGCTCACACAATTCATTGGCTGCATCTACACTGGTAAATTAAGTCGACTTAAGCTTGGCTTAAGTTGACTTAATTTGCCCTGTGCCTACACTACACTTTGCTTAAGTTGACTTAAGCAGCTTGCTTAAGTCGACTTAAGCAAAATAAAGTCGACTTAATGAAAATTAAGTCGACTTTATTAAACCACCTTTCTACTCGACCTAAGTCTTAATTCGACTTTTTAAAGTCAAATTAAGCCAGTGTAGCCCTGGGGTAGTCCTAAGTTGATTTAGGGCTACCCCAGGACTACACCAATGCCCTCCCTGCTGGGGGAATCTGCCAGGTGATATGGTCCCAGGGAGTAAACTGATGAGCCATTAAGGACACAATAGTTGTATTCTTTATGTCCTTAATGGCTCATCAGGATACTCCCTGGGACCATTCTACCTGGAAAAGGAGACAATGGTTGTTCACACCCTCCCGTCTGAGGCATTACTCCAGAATGACACAAGTTAAAGTATGGATATAACATCAAATTCCTAATTTCTAATCGAAATAGAATTCCTAGACATAAACTATATAATCATTCCCAACAAATTACTACCTTTCTATTGATACCAAACATGACATACTTCCTATGGATTATAGCATTTATAAGATATCCATTGAAAAGAATATCATAAATGCGTCCCTAAATCCAGACAGTGTCACACACAGGGCTCTGCCCTGCCAGGGTCCCTGTCTCCTTTTGCCCCATTGCACACAGGGGGTGCCCCCTGCCACCGTGGACCTGCCCAAGGTCCCCCTAGCCCCACAAAGTCGACCTAGAGCATCCAGTGTGGACGCTCTAGGTCGACTTTGTAAGTTCCCCTTTAAGTCGACTTTAATTTTAAGTATAGACACACTAAGTCGACTTAAAAGTGCAAGTGTAGACATAGCCATTGTGACTAGCATATTTCTGAAATTCTTACCTTAATCAACAGAGACAACTTTGTTCACAGAGCAAGATTTTCATGTCTCTTCTTTCCATGATAACTAGTAACAAATACTGGCATTTTCATTGAACCCAGCAACCAATACTTGATTTTAATCAAACAAACAAAAAACAACCAATATTCTATCAATAAAGTTATTGAAAATCTGATTACATGCAAGTAAATTAGCAGGATTAGATTTTTTTTCATACCACTAGAAATGATACATTTCAGGTGTTTACATGGCTATATGTGCTTCCCATTAGAGGCAAACATTACTCAGCTACGTATCTTGCAGTTAACAGTAAATATGCTTTTTAAAAAGAATTCAAACTGACTATTAACAAATTGGCATAATGTTGATGGTAGTGGCTTTCTATGTAGTGGGAGGTATAATCTAGTTACTGTCACAGAGCAGAACATAAGATGTAGCACTGAAATTTACATCTGTTTTATACATAGTGGCAGGAGAGATTCCCAGAGAAATTACAAACCTCATGTTTCATTTTTGTATGAGGCTTTTTAATGAAGAAGCACACACACACACACACACACACACACACACACACACACACACACACACACACACACACACACACAAAAATTGATCAGCAAGCAGGGGAAAGAAAGCCAAGAAAACTGAAAAAGTAAGTAGGAGGAAGACAGAGACAGTTTCACAATTCACGTATCTAGGAAGTGTGCATGTTAGGGTTAGTTTTTTTCATCAGAGCGATGGTCGTCTTAGCTGTATTTTTCTCAGAGCACATAAATATTTCTGTCTGGTGAAAATAGGGGACATTTCACTTTCCATAAAAGCTCCACAATGATCCTGTTAATAAAAAGAAAAAAAAAGATTTATTGTTAAGCCAAAGTATTTCCAGCACATAGTCATTTTCAAAAATCCATTGAGTCACTACATCTAAATAGCCTTCATTTCTCCCTATAGTTCAGATTAAATTGTTTATAAGAAATTTTGTGCATTATTAAAAACAAAAAGAAATTGTAGCCCTTTATTTTAAAGATTGCTGCAATAAAAAATTAGATTATTCAAATTTATCAAGTGAATTGTATAAGGCAGTAACTACAGCTATTTCTTTTTAATATTGAGAGATATTCACTGGATTTTGCATCTTGTTTACAGTCATAAATAAGCAAGCTATTTACAAGACATAGCTACAGGGAAGCAAAAAAAAGTTATATAAAAATAAAACATGATCCATTCAATGTAGGGATATGTAATGAGAAATTTTAACAGAGTGAACGCGAGCCAAACATAATTCTTAAATTATACATATATGGGATAGATCTTACATTTTTGCCCATATAAAAGTATAGATTATATCCATCCCATAATTTACAAACACAAACATGATACTATGTGCCAAATTTCTCCAGGGACCTACTTTTGCTCTTTCACTGGCTTTTGATCTGACCAATTTAATCTTAACAAAGTTTCTAAACAGAATGTATAGTCAGAAGTATGCATTCATCTAGTAAGTGCATGTGCACACGTAGTTTAAAGATCCCTGATCTGCCAAAGGACTCGAGTACCTACTTAACTCTAAAGGGGTTGCCATGTTTGTCTATTGCAGAAAAACAGAGTCCTGTGGCACTTTTAAAGACTAACATCTTCAAAGCATCTGGCGAAGTGGGATTTTCTCCCGCGAAAGCTCATGCAATAAATAAATCTGTTAGTCTTTAAAAGTGCCATAGGACTCTGTTTGCTTAACTCTAAACACTTAAGGAGTCTCCACTGTGAGTTTGCCAGTGACTTTAATGGGGCCAGGATTTCACTCATTGAGTTCCAAGTTAGGCATGTACTTAACTCCCTTGCTGAACTGAGACCCAAATTTTGGAAGTGTGATTAACATAGATAATAAGTGCATAGTGTGTTGGGTGAAGTTGATGGAAATCACTACAGGCATTTCCAAGGGTACAGCATGTAGGAATATTATAGCCACCTGAAAAAGCACGGCTCAGATTCACTGTTATACTCTGGCTGTTTTATGGTTGCTGTGTATGACGAGTCCACTGTAAATCCATCAACTGGCAAAACCAGTTATACAAATTATCCTGACCAAGTGCCAGTAAAGTCTTTTGCATCACACCACTGCATCCTGTATGCTGCATCTGACTGAAAAAAAGTCAGCATGTGTAGCTTGATTCTTTATGATTTGAAATTTGGATTTGGATGCCTATAGATCTTATCAATGAATTTGTGTTCTTCCCGAATCCAACCACAGATAAAATCTGAAATGAGGACCCTCAGGGATGCCCAACAGGAATCTTTAAAGTATTTTATAAAAACCTTTTATTGCAACAAACTTAAATAATAAGTAAAGAATTGAGAAAAGGTTAAATGAACAAATTAATAGTCAAATTACAATCGACTTTTATTTTGATACATACAGGAAATATCCGGTTGATGATTTAAACTATACCAAGATTTATAGTAGATATCTTTAGAATTTATATTAGAAAATGTATACCTCCAGTTAATATACCTGTCCAACAACTTGGTCAAGAGGGAGATGTCCAGTTCCTCAACTTGACAAAAGAGGTGGAGAGCTTGGCAATACTAAATAATTATAACTAATATACTTAGTCTGTTAAAGCAAAATCTAAGTTACTAGCAGAAAGAAAGGTCAAGCTGTCACTATTTCTTAAGCTAAAAGTTGAAGCTTCAATAGAAAGATAAAAGTTAAAAAACTAGAAGCTAGGAAAGCTAGGAAAAGCCAAAAAGTTAGAAGCTTAAAAAGTTAGAAGCCACCCCCAGCAACAGGGTTGGTGCCTTTATACCCTGTCTAGCATGGGTCAGTTTGGGTCCTCCTTCTCTACCTAAGTATGGGGAGATCACCCTAGAAATTGTATGGGTATATCTATTTTATTGGTTGATGGGTTCCTGCGTGTGATTGACATATGTCTTCCTTCCAGTATGGTCTTCTATCTTCCACTTTTATTATTTCTGGGCATTTTGTGGGTTTTGCAGTGTTCTTTTAGATGTCTAGGGCCCAAACTGGCAATTCCCTAGCGGTTTCTCTGTCTGCTGACCTGGGTGTCATGATCAAAATATAGCCTCCTGGATCTTCACATCACTGCTCATCCAATAAACAGACCTACTTGTGCCAGCATATCTAATATTAGCTTATCTTCTAAGTTTCTTTGCAACGTCTTACTATGTCCTTAGCTGTTTCATACAAGTTCTGTATAATTTCTTACACAGTCATGTAAGGTACCTTGCCTTCCAGTTATTAAGGTAAAAATGACTATGCTAACTTATGCTAAGTCTATAATTTATAATGACAAGATTCCTTAAACCTACACAGAAAGAATACATGCATGCAAGCCAAGCATAGGTAAAGCTAGGGGCCACAAATGGAAACATTGGAGAGAGTTTCTTTATAAATGTTGTGACAGCTTTTTTTGTACCCATCCACTCTCATGCCATGTGCCTTGGTCTGTGACTTGGTTTCCAGCATCTGAGGGGGGGGGGGCGGATTGTGATCATTACACTTAAAAGATTTCTAAAATTTACCTAAAGCCTAATTCTGCAAGTGGCTCTGTAAAGATGCATCCCTCTGCTCTGCTAGAGCCAGGTGTTGGATCAGGGACTAATATATAGTATTTCTGTGCACAACAATTTCATAATTGTTTTTCAAAACCACTCAGCATTGGGCTAACCCTAGTCCCATTTAAGAGTATGATAAAACTCCTGTTGACTTCAGTGGGAACAGAGATAGACCAATAATGAGTGAACTTAAAATCACAGCATTAAGGCCTGATAGTTTGGGACCATCCAGGATTCAGTAAATCTTGTGCCTCCCTTTGGGAGGCTGGAACTCACTCCTTTCCAGGGCTTAAGCTTCCTCTTTCAAGCCTTACAGAAGTGGTTTTCATATATTTTTTTCTCAGGACCCAGTTGAAAAAAAAAATATGTCCATGACCCAACAATTACATCTTTGAGCAATGCATGCCACTCTTTCAGCAGCAACAGAAGAGGGCACCATGACCCAATACCTGAGGGTCTATGACCCAGTGCTGGGTCCTAACCCATGTTTTGAAAACCTTCCAGGGTTGTGAGACACTGATTTTATAAACCCTGCATGTGCAAGAATTGATCTCACACCTCTAACCAATATAAATTTGTGGCAAGATAGCACATTTGAAAGGAAGGAAACATTTTATGGCCGTTTTTATTTTAAAGATTTTTTTTCTGAAGTTCTGAATCTTCAGAATGGAATGTGGAAGACTGACTATGGGGCAGAGTGCAGGTGAAATTGTCAAACATACATAATTAATGCAATTCTATTGTTATTATTTTATTTTATTCATTTATTTTATAACCACCATGAGTGTTATACTCTTCCCAAAAAATACATTAAAAACCACAGATCTGTGCCCTGATGAGTTTAGTAGACTTAATGCCTGTTCAGTTTATCACATGGATATGACCACGGTACATATGGCATGATCGCACTTTTTATATGCTGTTGCATAGCTGTATTAGTTGCATTTCATGAGATGAGGAATGCTTTATTTCTTATGAATGGCAAAGTTATGAGTGATTTATATGGTCATCCAAAACAAGATCCAAGTAAACCTATGCACTACCACAGACGTTTATTTTTATTAAAAAGGGCTTTTGTGCTAAGAGTTTAAGCATCTTAGAACTTTACAAAAAATGCTGGTACTGTTTTTCATAGTTTCTGTTTGTTAAGTTAAATTGTTTTACCACACATTCAAGGTTTCTGGACTTGCAGAGAACTCATGGATTTTTAAATCACAAAAATAGCAAACTAGCTTTTCTGTAAATCAGGGTATTTTGAAATTCCTTCGTCCCACCCTGGTAACCTGAGCAACTTATGATGCTGCGTCCTATTTGTCAATTTGAGAGAGCTCTGAGGGAGCATATTGGATCTGGAGAGATGCTGGGAGAATGAATTCTGCAGGTTCTATGCTGTCGATAGCCTGCTACAAGCCAAGGAAAGGATTGGAAGCAACAGAAGGGAGAAAAAACACTTTGTGTGGCTGCTTCCTTGCCTTTGGTAGAGTGAGAGATTCTGTGGGCTAAGAGGCAGAGCAGAGGGCCCCATCTGAAGGAGGCAGATGCTATCCTCTAGAGTCATTCCAAAGTAAAATCAAAATAGGGAGCTCTGTGTTTATTCAGGCAAAGATCCAATTAAGACCATGGTAAAGGAGGAATTAGTATGTATCTCTGAATTTGGCCCAGTATTTTTTATTTTAACATCCAGCAGAATAAAATACGTTCCCAGTATCTTCATTACAGAAGATAATGTAAACACCTACCAAATCTTTGAGCAAGTTAATCAAAAACAGAGACAGTCAAAAATGGGGAGGAAGGGTCACAAAAACGTAATCAATTATTTTTCCCACATACTTCTGTTTAAATTCAAAATGTTACCAATTCATTTTCTGAAAAAAATTACAAACTCTATTCCAATCTGCTATCTAAGATTCTTGCCATTTCTGTGCCATCTTAATTTCTGCTCATATGGAGGTTACTTATTATAACTGGAGGTTCTTCAGAATGTGGGTCTCTATCTGGATTCCATCCATGGGAGAGCATGCATGTCATGTGTCGGAGCTGGAACAGTGTGAAGTCGTATCTGTCAACCTGCATGTACGTCATACTTTGGCCTCATGGTGCATCCAAGGTCTTATGAGAGTGAGCAGGCTGATGTCGCTTCACTTCCCTCTTACTGACAGGCAAAGAGTCCATAGCAGAGGGGATGGGAATTCACATAGGGGCCATACATCTCCAGGAATCTACAGTTACAGTAAGTAACCTCCATCTTTTCTTCCAAGGCTCATCCCTATGTAGATTCCATATGTGGGTAGTGTAGCAAGCAGTACTCAGTGTGATGGGAGCGAGAGCTCAGTAGAAGTAAGAATTTACAGGTCTGTGCGGCCAACTGCCATATTGGCTGCTGCTGAGTAGGATATGGCAGAGTGACTGATGAATGTGTGGGTGGAGGATCACATCACTGTTTTACAAATGTCTTGCCATAGAACGTCTGTGAAGAGGGCATACCCAGTGACGTGCGCTCTTGTGGAGTGGGCAGCGATGAGGTTGTGCAGAGACTCAGGAAAGGGAGTAACATTTTGGGATGCAGGGAGAGATCCATTTAGAGAGGCATTGGAAGGAGAGGGCACAACCTCGACACTGTTCCACTATAATGAGAGAGTATGGGCGAGGTTCAGAAGTGCAGGTGCATTGGAGATAAAAGGCCAGTGCATGATGGATGTTGAGGGAATGTAATACATGGTCCCTGGGGGAAGTGTGTGGTTTAGAGTAAAAGGCTGAGAGGCGGAATGGAGAAGCTGACTGAAGTGAAATGGAGAAGCCATCTTCAGGAGAAATTTGGGATGGACTTGTCCTTGTGGAACACTGTAAATTGTGGGTCAGTCATCATAGCTACCAGTTCACTTACTCATCAAGCAAAGTGAAGACCACTAAAAAGATCATCTTCAAGAAGCTGAGGGTGAGGGAGCAAGTGTCCAGGGGCTTAAAGGATGGCCTAGTGAGAATTTAAAAATGAGATTAAGGTCCCAAGGGGGAGTAAGTTTCCAGACCTAAGGGAAGGTATTGAGGAGACTTTGGAAGAATTGAGTAGTGATTGGGCGGCTGAAGGCAAAGAAACCATTTATAGGAGGGAGGAAGACACTGAGTGGACTCAAATGGCATTGGCAAGGCATGAAGGTCAAAGGTGGAGCAAATAGTTAAGGATGGTTGCCATGGACATTGTGTCTAGGAGTTGATGGTGGCAGGAAGCTCACACCATGAACCATTTCCATTTGAGAAGGAAGCATGCTCTGGTAGCCAGATGTCCACTATTTGTGAGGACATTGTGCACAGGCGTGGAGCATACATTGTCTACTCATGACTCCTGTCCAAATGCCAGGAGATGAGGTGAAGAGGTAGTGCATAAGAACATAAGAACATAAGAAAGGCCGTACTGGGTCAGACCAGAGGTCCATCTAGCCCAGTATCTGTCTACCGACAGTGGCCAGTGCCAGGTGCCCGAGGGAGTGAACCCAACAGGCAATGATCAAGTGATCACTCTCCTGCCATCCGTCTCCATCCTCTGATAAGCAGAGGCTAGGGACACTATTCTTAACCCCTTTCTGGCTAATAGCCATTTATGGACTTAGCCACCATGAACTTATCCAGTTCCCTTTTAAATATTGTTATAGTCCCAGCCTTCACAACCTCCTCAGGTAAGGAGTTCCACAAGTTGACTGTGCGTTGTGTGAAGAAGAACTTCCTTTTATTTGTTTTGAACCTGCTACCTATCAGTTTCATTTGGTGACCCCTGGTTCTTGTATTATGGGAGTATTTAAACAACTTTTCCTTGTCCACTTTTTCCACATCAGTCATAATTTTATATACTTCTATCATGTCCCCCCTCAGTCTCCTCTTTTCCAAGCAGAAGAGGCCCAGCCTTTTCAATCGTTCCTCATATGAGGCACTCTCCAAACCCCTAATCATTTTAGTTGCCCTTTTCTGAACCTTTTCTAGTGCTAGAATATCTTTTTTGAGATGAGGAGACCACATCTGTACACAGTATTCGAGATGTGGGCGTACCATGGATTTATATAAGGGCAATAATACATTTGCAGTCTTATTTTC
This sequence comes from Pelusios castaneus, assembly GCA_007922175.1. Lineage (NCBI taxonomy): Eukaryota > Metazoa > Chordata > Testudines > Pelomedusidae > Pelusios > Pelusios castaneus. The sequence goes on along the minus strand of ML685817.1, from coordinate 9,711,787 downwards.
TATCCCCTTTTTAATGATCCCTAACATCCTGTTTGCTTTTTTGACCGCCTCCGCACACTGTACGGACATCTTCAGAGAACTATCCACAATGACTCCAAGATCTTTTTCTTGACTCGTTGTAGCCAATTTAGCCCCAGTCATATTATAGGTATAGTTGGGGTTATTTTTTCCAATGTGCATTACTTTACACTTATCCACATTAAATTTCATTTGCCATTTGGATGCCCAATCACTTAGTTTTGTGAGATCTTTTTGAAGTTCTTCACAATCTGCTTTGGTCTTGACTATCTTGAGTAGTTTAGTATCGTCTGCAAACTTAGCTACCTCACTGTTTACCCCTTTCTCCAGATCATTTATGAATAAATTGAATAGGACTGGTCCTAGGACCGACCCTTGGGGAACACCACTAGCTACCCTTTTCCAATCTGAGAATTTACCATTCACTCCTACCCTTTGTTCCCTGTCTTTTAACCAGTTCTCAATCCATGAAAGGACCTTCCCTTTTATCCCATGACAACTTAACTTACGTAACAGCCTTTGGTGAGGGACCTTGTCAAATGCTTTCTGGAAATCTAAGTACACTATGTCCACTGGATCCCCCCTGTCCACATGTTTGTTAACCCCTTCAAAGAACTCTAATAGATTAGTAAGACACGATTTCCCCTTACAGAAACCATGTTGGCTATTGCTCAACAGTTTATGACCATCTGACCATGTTGTGGCATGAGGAGATTGGGGAGAAAGGGGAGATGAATTGGAAGTCCAGCTGAAAGGTGAAGATGGTCAGTAAATGGATACTGCTGCAGCCAACAGAAGGTGATGAGGATGAGGACTACTTAATCCTGCTTCACTTTGTAAAGCATTTGTGGGATGAGTGGTACGAGTGGGACAGGGTAACATAGTTTTAGTGTTCAGGGGAGGAGAAGTGCATCCTCTTGAGAACCCTAACCAAGAGCACTTCTAGAGCAGAAGAGGAGAAGCTTCTATTGGTAGCTGTCACAAAATGGTCTCTGCATGGTGTGCCCCATTGGTGGAAGATGGATTGAAGAGTGAGGTCAGGAAGTTCCCACTGGTGGTTGCAATGAAAGGTGTGGCTGAGAGTGCCCACAAGGTTGTTGTCAGTACCTGGGAGAGGGACTGCATGAAGTCCAATGTCGTGTTGTAGGTACCACTTCCATAGGTGGATTGCCTTCAGTCAGAGATCTGGATCCGCCTTGTTTGTGTATAAATACAAGCTGTCATATTGTCTGAGAGATGTTGCACAAGGCTGGAGAGGATGAGAAGAAGTGCTTGGCATGTATGCTGGACAGCTTGTAATTCTTGGACAGAGGTGTGCAAACAACAGCCTGCAGACTGGGTATGGCTTGCTATAGTTCCAGTGGGGGAGCCGTATTAGTCTGTATATAGCAAAAACAACAAAAGTCCTGTGGCACCTTAAAGACTAACAAATTTCTTAGGGAATAAGCTTTCATGGGCTGCAACCCACTTCATCAGATGCATGGGCTACAACCCACTTTGTCAAATGCATCTAACAAAGAGGGTTGCAGTCCACAAATGCTTATGCCCAGAGAACTTTGTTAGTCTTTAAGGTGCCACAGGACTTGTGTGTGTGTGTGGGAGGGGGGAAATAGTCAGCCAGACTCGCGTGGTACCAAATGTGGGAGCTCGAATGGACCCTGGCAGAGTGGACAGAGATGGGAGCTTTGGTGGTGGTCTGGTGACCAAAGCAGAAGGTTATGCTGGTTGGTCACTGTGATGCTTAGTTTTGTGTTCTGTCTTAGATTTCTTTGGAGGTGGTGCTGCCAGATCATCACAGAATTTCTCACCTGACCTGGCATGACTTGAGGAGGCAACACTGTATTTAGAGTCAGCCCCTTTTGGGGATCTGCCCCTATGCTTTGGCTGTCCTTCTTACGAGCATTATGGGCTTTTGCTGTTGTCGCCCTGGTGGGAGAAGCACTTGCCACCAGTGAGGTTGGGTGCTTTGCTACCACACTTGAGAGTGCATGTGGATGCATTGCCTACTCCAAGAGGTGATTTCATTGGCTGAGTTCTCGACCCTCACGTATTAGCGGTGGGAAGGAGCAGCCAATGGAGCAACGGACTATGATGTGGGCTTCACTAAGCAGTAAAAACAGTACTGGTGCTCATCTCTTACTGGGAAGGAGCTCAGGCATGAAGCACAGTTCTTGAAACTGACTTGTTGGGGCATAGTCCTCCATGATGGGTAAGATGCCCCACATGGGGCATATCGATGAGAAGCTAACTCTACTATGACTACTAATTACAAACTTACTAATAAAAGAACTATAAATAACAATAGAGCAGTCTATAAGCTATGTGGTTCAAAAGAACAAGACGGAAAAACATCAGCTGCACTCAATAGATCTACACCAAAGTAGACCATCTGAAGATCCAGAGTGGAATCTTCACAAATCAATCAAATGCCTCCTTTCATATGTCATAACAATTACACAGCTCTCTAGAGCTATGTCTACACTTCTTAATTTAAGTCGACTTAGCTAAGTCAACTTAACAAAGTCGAATTTAAGTCAACTTTGTTAAGTCGACTTATCATGTCCTCACTCAAAAATTAAGTCTGCTTAGAGGGGACCCTGCCAAATCGACCTAGAGGGGCTTTTAGGGGCTAGGTGAACCTGGGACAGGTCCATGGTGGCAGGGGGATACCCCTTGCCAAGTGCCAGGGGGCTCAGTCTTTGCCCCATTGTACCTTGGTACAATGGGGGCTGAGAGGGAAGGGACCCTGGCAGGGCAGAGGAGCAGAATGGGCAGGGCTCTGTCCTGCCCTCTGGGGGGGGGGCACGCCAGGCTGTGGCTGTGCCAGCCACCCTGGCAGAGAGGGCAGTGGGGAAGCCCTGAAGCCCCCTAAGTCAACTTAAAGTTGACTTAGGGCTACTCTGAGTCCACACTGGCTAAGTCGACTTTCTAAAGTAGACTTAACCAGAAAAGTCGACTTAAAACTAGGTTTAGTAAAGTTGACTTTAATTTTCCTTAAGTTGACTTAAGCAGCTGCTTAAATCGACTTAAGGAAAATGTAGTGTGGACACAGATTCAATTAAGTTGACTTAAGCAAGCTTAAGTCGACTTAATTTGTAAGTGTAGACGCACCCAAATAGAGAGATTTTTCCATCGTGGGATTGTAGTAACCAGCTAGTTAAGTTGCATTTCCCTGATCTATTATTTCAACTAGCCTAAATGACAGAATTATTCCTATATTATATGCCTATAGTTGTGTTGAATACTAGTCCATATGCTGTTTTCTTGTTCAATATATGACACACATGTAGTTTGATAAATTGTCCATCAAACAGTACAGCACAGTTTGCCTGAGAAAAATAGATAATTCGGGGACCTTTTACAGGAGCTAATTCCATTAGAGTCAAAGGGGCTGTTAAGGTGAGTAGGCAGCAAAGCTCAGCCTTAATTAGTAAATCAAGACAAGGGATGGTAACTATAAGGTGCCTATTAGACCTGTCTCCCCCTCTCCATTCTTTTTTGCTATGGTTACAGGTGTAAAATGATTAATTTCTAAAGGCCATATCATGTTATCACTGTACACAAAATGCCCATAGATATCAATGGTATCATTGCCCAGAAACAGACAGTAAAGCAAGGCCCCCCTGGAGGTGGGAATATTGATTACATCTCACGCTTTGGGCTGAGAAGTAGAATTCATGTATATTGTAGATTTTTTTTCCCAGCAGTAAGTTATAAATTCTAGTGACTGTTTATGTAAAGTATCTTCTCCTATGTGGACCTTGCTAATAGCTCGAGAACATGACGCTTGCGTGGTCTAACTCTATCATCTAACCTTATAGTTACAGAAAACTGCTAAATGACAAACCAGCTGTAAGGAAAAATGTGTGACTTGTATAGCAGGCATTGCTTGTTAAAAGTATAATTATAAATACATTTTTTTCTCTGAAATAACATGAAACATCTAAAAATGTATCATCTATTGTGCACTTTTTATATTTGGAAACTATTATTGTAAGGGAACAGATTCACGTAGGTGACTCACAGAGATAGACATAAACCCTGAGGTTTATAGGCCCCACTCCTGCTCCCATACATACAGACAATAGGAATTTTGCCATTGACTTTATTGTGAGCAGGAATGAGCCAAAATCTGCTACTGATCTTTTTGTATTATAATTCTGGAAGAGATACGGCAGTGGCAATAAACATCTGTGAGACTGAGGGAAAGTATGAGGGAAAGCAGCATATTTTGGCCAACAATGGTCATAGGCTGGGCACAAAACAGCAGAAAGGGATCTTGGGAAACTTCCTTTGGATGGCTGTATGGATGGTTCCTGATTTCACTAGCGTAAACAACAGGGGTTGTGCCAATTTTTTGGGGATGTGATTTTACTCTGAGTAACCAGAATTCAATCTAAATTGTATCAATGTTAAGATAGTCAATGTGGGTTGCATCTATATTACATGTGTAACTATTTACAGAATTAAAAACTGATGCAACAATTTACCAGTCTGGGAACAAAATAGGGTCTAAATGGGCTGTGAAATAAAGTTTTCGCTAACGTAAAGAAACGCAATATGAACACACCACCCACTGATCAGTTATAAAAACAAGCCAGCATGTCACTGAGAAGGAAAAGAAGAAAGTAACAGAACATTCAGCCTTGGACATAATGACTGAGGAAGTGAAAGAGCATACTTGTAATTTTTGGAAGCTGATTGCTATATGATAGGCTTGTTTGTATCGTCCTCTGAGCTAAGGTGGCTATAAATGTCAGAAAATTATAGGGATCTGCCCAAGGCCTTTGGAAAACATTGTAAGAGTGTAGAGGAGTAATACAGATGAAAGAGAAGAAATTATTTTTTTAAAGGAGCATGAAAAGAGCAAGGGATTTGCACAGGTATGGGGAAGTTGTTGCAGGTGGTGGAAATAATGCGGCAGATGGATCCACTCTTGTGATGAAGAAGAGCATAGGGATTGGTCTGAAAAAAAATGTGGAAGATCTTGTAGACTTTAAGAGATACTATGTTTGTTTGTGACGTGAAGGAGACACTGATGCAGGTTTCCAGGTCTTTGTTCCCCTTTCTGGATATGGCAAAGACATGAGCTTCTTCATTTTGGATTAACTAAAATTTGGGAAGTTGAAAGACTTTAGAGGAAGGTTAAATTGAAGAGTGAAGATGAATTACATTAGTAGAGGGTTAGAATTAGTATTATCCAGCTGATGGTTCAGAGGTGACAGAAAGTAGATTTAGGTGCCTGGGAAATGTACAAGGTAAAAAAATTGGCATTAGAGTAAATTAAAATAAAACAAAAAGTTGGAGCAATGTTTAGCTCCAGTGTGCATCCTTACTCATGAAAGGCACATAATGATGTGCTTAATGTTAAACATGTATTTAAGTCCCATGGATGTCTTAAATGCTTTCCTGAATTGAGGCTCTAGTTTGCAGGAAATACAGATTCTAAGTCATGTGCTTTTCTCAATTGGAACAAAAAAAGTGGCCATAGTGATTCAGACCTATGGTCCATCTAGCTTATGTCCTGTCTTCTGACAGTTACTGGTACCAGATGTTTCAGAGGGAATGAATAGAACAGGGCAATGATCCAGTGATCCAGCCCCTGACATTTGGACCCAACTTCTAGCCATCAGCGGTTTAGGAACACCTAGAGCAGGAGGTTGCATTCCTGAACATATTGGCTAATATCTACTGATGGAGGATAGATCCATGATCTTATTTAAATCTTATTTGAACTCAGTTATGCTTTTTGGCCTTCATAATATTGCCTAGCAATGAGTTCCACAGGTTGACTGTGTGTTTTGTGAAGAAGTACATCTTAATTTATTTTCAACCTGCTAACTATTAATTTCATTCAGTGACCCTTTTCTTGTGTTATATGGACAGGTAAATAACACTTCACTGTTCACTTTCTCCACACCATTCATAATGCTATAGACTTCTTTCATATCCCTCTCTTAGTCACCTCTTGATTTAGCTGAATAGTCTCAGCCTTTTTAATCTCTCCTCATATGGAAGCTATTCTATCCCCCTAATCATTTTTGTTGCCCTTCTCTGTATCTTTTCCAATTCTAATGTATCTTTTTTGAGGTGGAGTGACCAGAACTGTTAATTTCAACGTATAAACTGTTGAAGTACCACATTCATGATATTTATTTTACCACGGCCTAAAGGTGCAGTCTCTTTCACAATAAGGATTCCATAACAAGTTTCCTCATGCTCTGGTGACATTTTTTTGTTCCACCCAAACAATAATTCAACAATAAACTGACTATTGTTTTATAAACCACATACAATGGGCCTAGTGTTTATCATATTAATTGGCTCAAGTGAACAGCTGACTTCACAAACCTCTTGTAGCTCCACTTTGCTCTGCCACTTGTATTTATGATGTCATCTTTTATGCCTTGCAAATACAGCTGATATCTACACTGTATCCATTGTAGATCCTCCTTCTATAAACAGAGAACATGGGGCTACTAGCCAACAAACCAACCAAGAGCTTTTTTCTATAGACTCAGGAGATGGATATGCTCCCATTTCTACTGATTCCCTCCTAAACCATCCATCACTGAGTTATCCATATTTAAATGAGAGAAAGATAATAGCTACATTTTCAGAAGTGACTATTAATGGCTATGTCTACATTGGCAATTTAAGTCAACTTAAGGAGGCTTAAGCCGACTTAAATTAAGCCATGTCCATACTAGGCTTTCATTAAGTTGATCTAAGAAATTCCTTAAGTCGACTTAATGAAAGCTTAAGTCGACTTTGTTACTACCACTCATTAAGTCGACTTAACCCTTAAGTCGACTCCTTAAGTCGACTCAAGGATGGTGTGGACATGGAGTAACCCTTCAGTCAACTTTATTAAGTCAACTTAAGGGTGGTTAAGTCAACTTAACAAAGTGGACTAAGTCGACTTGAAGCTAAGTCAACTTAGTCCACTTTGTTAAGTCGACTTTAATAAGGTTGACTTTAAGTCGACTTAAAGATGACCTTATTAAAGTCGACTTAACTTTTCTAGTGTAGACATGCCCAATGTGTAGCTCCTCAGTTTCTGCATGCCCAACCCGAGACACCTAAAAGGGCCTAGTTTTTCGGAAAATGCAGGAACAATCCATTTAAAATCAGGACCTTTTAAGGAGACTCAAGTGGAGTATCCCAAAATTGCTAATCACTTTTTAAAATCCTAGGCTATATGCCTACCAATCTGTATCTGTCAGTCTGTCTCTGGGTGAATAGATAGAGAGATAGGAGAGTTTTTTACATCTTGTGTGAGCTTTCAGATGTGCATCATGCACAAGCAGGGGTTTGCTGACAAACTGTGTATGCTCAGCAAAATATCTTGCTTGTATTTTTAAAGTACAACTTATTTTATTTTTCTGCAATTGTTACTGTTCTTTTCTAACCTGCTTTCCCATGAAGATGCTTCCCTTCAACTTCTTGCCGTACTGAATATATTGCTTGGTTACAAGCACTTCTCTTTCAGTGAGGATGACAAGGGGAGGGTCTGTCTTTGCAGCTGACACATGCTATCTTTGTCAAGTGGCATAGGCCTCCAGTGTACGAGGCACATGTTCTCTCCCATACCAGCAGCTAAACAATTTGCCACTGTGATTTATCCATCCTTTTACAGCTTAGTGACCAAGTAAGAACCACGTTTCTTACTTGGTAGCTTTTTGTACATTCACCATCCTGGCCATCGCTTTCTGTAATCTGAAGTGGCATAGAACCTAGAGTACAGAAAATGTAAGCTTTTTAGTTATTTGTATGTACAGTATATAATGCCTCTCACCTAGGCGGATTACAAAGTATTTTGCTGGGGCAACAAGAACTGTCTTTTTGTTCTGCGATTGTGCAGCAGCTAGCACAAAGGGATCCTGGACTGTGACTAGGCCTACTAGCTGCTAAAGTAACATAATAATATATGCATTAATTTTGTAGTGTAGTTTCAACCTGGTTTAAAAGCCATACACCCACATTTTATTGGTTTCCATTAAAACACACACACCTCCAAGCAAGTCCTTGCATAGCAAATGTGAGGTTTTTGAACACACAAATTTGTGCATTCAAAAAGAAGTAGAGACTTCTTTGGAAAATCTGGTCTCATGTATCGGTATCACTTTATACACCCGAATCCGCCTAATCTACTGAAGTGCAGCAGTCTGTAGTGAAACGTATCATGAGTTTGTTAGCAATCAAAAACATTATAGAACAGTTGTAAAGAACATGAACAATTCTTTATCAAACTGAAATCTCAGAGGCAATTTCAGATAAGAATTTGGTAAGAACCTCAGGATTAATACGTGTATTCTTATAAAATATGATCTTTAATGAGATCAAATGTACAGGGACTTGGACTCAACTGTCATCTGAAAAACAAGGCCTCTTGTAGCACAGGTAACATACTGTGGTATTGGTTCATCAACAGTGATGATAGCAAAGTGCCAACAAGCAAGCTTCCGGCAGAGGATCTGTACTTGGGAGTGAGGGGATTGGCAAAAGTGACATGATACAAATTCTGGGTCATATTCAATAATTCGGTGCTGTTTTGTCAAGAGAGAAGGCAAATTAGGACAAGCTGTTTATAACCCCTCCTCCAGAGTGATGCCTGGCCGAGGCGGAGCTATCCTGGCTGGATATCTTCCATCAATGGGAATTCTACCCCGAGTTCCAGTTGGATTTAATCTGCTCTCCTATGGCAGAACAGTCAAGCTTCCAAAAGAAGCCAGCCTGGAAACATGGCTAGATGCATTGTAGTTGGTTAGCAAGAAGCAACCAACTACATTTTTCATTCCTTTCTATGTGGGTTCTTAAACTGTATTCTCTCTAATATTTGCAAACTTACAGTTAAACTCTTTAGTGCAGTATTATTATTGCTCTACTTAGGATTCTCAGTAAAAGGCTGGGTGTTTCATTGCCGTTCCTCCTGGAATAGCCAGAATGGATCAGATGAACAGTCCATCTAGTTCAGTGTCCTCTCTCTGACGGTGGCCAGCACCAGCTGCTTCAGAGGAAGGCATAACACCCCTTGCAGTAAACATTTGTGGAATAACCTGCTCATAGGGAAGCCAGTTGTGAGATTGGCATATGCACAGAATCACAAGAGGTTTATATCCTTCCTAATTTTTCCCTTATGTAACTGTTTTTCCCTATGTAACTGTTTAAGCATAAAAATGTTTGATCCTGTTTCTGAATCCTAACAAGGTGTTGATCTCGGGTATGTGGTGGAAATGAGTTCCATGGGTAAAGTGTCGATAAAGTATACCATGCTTTTGTTTACCTTTATCATCATCTTGTCTATTCAACTCCCATCTAAACAACGTCAACATTCTCAGTTTCTCTTGGAGGGAATCTCTCCTTGCCTGTAGTCATTTTGATCATACATTTCCATACACCTGCTTGGCTATATCCTTTTATGAAGTATAGTGACAAAACTGAATATGACATTCCTGTAGGGTGACTATCTTTTCAAAAGGGAAAAGCAAGAAAAATGCAGGAGCTAGACTGGAAGCCAGGGCTTAGTCCTGGTAAGGGCTACCCAGGGAGTCTGAGTTGCTGTGGAGAACCTTGCACATTCCACCTGCCCTGGATGGGGGGCCTGGGTGCCCAAGAGCAGCCCCTGCCCCCCTGGGGTGCACCATCCATGGCAGGTGGAGGGTCCAGGAATCCTCACAGCTGCCCAGGCTCCCTGGGTGGCCCTTACTACAATGTGGCTCTGGTTTCTGGTCTGGACAGGGATGGGGGTAGGGATTGGGTGAGGGGAGAGAAGGAGCAGGAAGTGGGGGCCTCGTGGTGAGAGGGGTTAAGGCTCCCCTTAATACCCCCCTGATGGGAAGAGGCTGGTGCCACCCTTGAGTCTTGGGCAGACATGGAGTGCTACTGTAGGGACTCTGGGACAATGGCTGTCATAGTGTCATTCAGCCCAGGACTGGGACTTGAGCTCTATATTTTGGGATTGTCCAGTTCAATTTGGGATGGATGGTCACCCTATATTCCTGATAAAGAGGTCCTATTAACTTCCATAATAATAGAACTTTTTCAGTAGTTTTCTTCCCTATGCAGCCTAGCATTTTGTTTGCATTGTGTCCTGCTCTTTCAGTCCTGGGAACTGCAGCACCTCTGAAAATCACACTGCTTGAAAGAACCAGGTGAACTATTTCTTCATTGTATTAAGTTACCTTTCATTTTGGAAGTCATTTGTGATTCTTCTAAATTCAATCTCTCAATACAAATATTAATTAAAAACACATTTCATGAACCATTAGCAAGAGCGACAGCTATACAGCAGGAAAGAAATACTTGAAAATTATTTCAAATTGGCTGGAGTAGGAGCATTGTCAGATGGACTGAAAGGATCCTAAAGATCCTTAAAGATCATAAATAAAGGGTAATGCCAAACTGCAATGATTCAAGCAGGGGGAAGTATGCAATGTAGTGCTGTATGGCTCATTCTTAGGCCTGGTTTTAATTAACATCTTTATTAATAGTTGGGAAACAAGGGTAAACTGTGTGTTAATTAAATCTGAGGACAAAACTAAATCAGGAAGTGTTGAAAGCCCAAGTGAGGACAGAGCAATAATAGAAAAGGGCTGCATAGAGGTCTGAAACAGGGGGAATAAATAATAAAATGGAAAACTGCAGGCTAATATATCTATAGGGAAAGAATAGGAAGAGCAGATATTTAATTGAAGGTAGGTACTTGGAGAGTAGTAATGCCAAAAGAAAGCTAAAGGTGACTGTTGATGGCAAACTAGGGGGGCCAGCAGTGCAAACTGGTAGCAAAGAAAAAGCCACTGTAGTTTTGGGCTTCAAAACCAGTTATTGCAATCTGGAGCAATTTTAATGGCTCAGGCAACAGACTCCCATAGCTTACCTCAGAAATCTGTTTCACATTCCTGTCCTAAACGATGCCATTAAAATATGTTTTCAGATATTTGACCTTAATTTTTCCTTTCTGATCATCTCCTTGAGAGCTACATCCCTCCCCAACAACCTCCTGTGCAAGTTGGAGTAGAAAGTTGTCTGTAGTTTGTGGACTCCTTTCTACTCAATGTGACCCCCAGGACTCCAGTGGAATTCCAGCTCTTGTTCTATGGCACCAGGAAGCAAAGGCCATGCAGTTGTAACAATGAGCGTCATTAGCCCTTTACCAATTTTGAAATCAGGATTGGATGTTTTCTAAAATGTGCTCTAGAAAATATTTGGGGGGGGGCAGTTCTGTGGCCTGTGTTATACAGGAGGTCAGACTAGTTGATAACAATGGTCTTTTCTGCCCTTTAAGTTTATGCTATGGATTCTGCAGCACCTGACTACTCCTGAGCCAAACTCTAAGGCAGCCCAGACCTGGAGAGCATGGAAGGAGATGCGCTGAGCTGGCCAAGAGTGGGGGCCAGTAGGTCCCAAAAGTGCACAGATCCACGGGCATGTTAAAATTACATAAAAGGAGGGATCACTGATTCTGCCTGTATCCTGCAATAGTGGCCACAAAGTGGATGAGATGAAGATTGTTTCTTGCATGCCTGGAGTTTAGTTACAGCTCAGGTAATCTGTGTGTTCTCATCCAGAAGAGCAACCAAAATTACGGTGGACCTTAAATAGCTGTAGCTCAGCCAAACGACGACAAAAGACCTGATCCAAAAATCCACTGAAAGGAGTTTTTCCACTGATGTCAAAGGGCTTTGGATCAAGCCCTTCTAGAATAAATGAAAATCAGCTACAGTGTCTGAAAGGCATAACCACCACAGAAAATGTGAAATGACCTGGTAAATGGGAGTAATTAGATGTTATTACACAAAGAAAAAATTAAGGGAAAAAACCCAGAAAATATTTCTTAATGGATTTGATTAGATAAGCATGTGGAACAGATTTCCCTGGTAAATCATGGGATTGCTTTGCCTGATCCTTTTACAACTGAACAGAGATTAAAACACCAAGAGAACAATACTGCATTAGAAGTGAGATGAAGCGGATGATCTAATAGGTCTTTCTCAATTCTAAATTATATTAGAGTGTGACATAGCCTGTTTATATGTAAAGTATAGTGCTGCAAAAATGAATACATATTTCTGTCTTGTGTGTACCTGACATGGAGATGAGAGAAATAAGAGCAAAAACAGATTAAATTGAAATTGCTACTTTTTAATAATAGAGAGAAGACACATGTCAAAACAGAAGGAGAGCTGCAAGGAATACTGATCAGTGAGAAAACCCCTGGCAGCCACTGGATGCCACTGCTGCTCAAAATAAAGTCACATCAAGAAAACTCTATGGCAACAGAATATTAGGAACTTAAAGACAAAATTTTGCATTTCAGCCCTGTAAATCATTCCCCTGATGTTAATATTTGAAACTTATTTTGTCAGGAGTTAAATCTCTCTGAGTCATGCAATATTAGGAACAGTAGCTTAATCAAGGGCAACCTATTATTTATAATTTTACTAAGCCAGCTATAAAAATCTAACTCTACTTTTCCTGCTTGGTAACTCTGACAGTTTCCATTAACCATCAACTACTATTGCAGACTTGGATCAAACAAGGTGTCATGAACCCAGCTATTAGAAGTCCCCTTTGTCCTCACAGAGACCCTAGGGTGAGAATATTGTGCATGAACAGATGCTGGAATAACATTAGAGTTTCTTAGTACTGAGTTGCAGTCTATGTGGAGCTAACAGTCCTGTTTTATACATGGCACAGATAAATCTAAAATTTCTCAACTGGGTGCCTTTAGAAGCAACACAGCTAATATGCTGTGGTGAGAGACTAGACTAGGTTCAAATAAAGAGCTGGGATAATAAATAAACATGAGGTCAGTGTTGGAACAGCAATAATTGCTTTGCATGACAAGATTTGCATAGCAAACATTTGTGATTAATGTACACCCAGTGTTATATAAGAAGGAGACTTCAATATCTTCCCCGGATCTGCACCTTCTACTAGCAAAATTAGTCATTGTTTACTAAAAGGCAGATAGAGCAAAATTATCTATTTAAATATTTGAAAGAGTTTAGTCTTGCAACCTCCTTTGGGTTTCCTTTATGTAAGGGAAAATGGGAACTATGCACTTTTAGAGCTTGTAAGGAAAGAAGATTAGCATTTCAGTTAATTCAGTTGTTAAGGAAATGGGCTAACTTTTGGCCTCTCTAGTTAGTTTCAATGAAGCTACATTTTCTTTAAAATTGCAAACAAGAAAATAAAGACTTTGCATGTCATGTTGCCTTTTAAGAAAATCCATTGCAGAAAAGTTTTCTAGTGGATTTAAGTTTCCAGATTGCTTTTCAGCCTTGGAATACAAAGCTCCTCCCACCTCCATTCTCCTGGCTGGTTGGTCTAATTGATGTTTTGCCATTACTGATGTATGCTGAACTGTCATAGGGCAGTGAAAACCTGTGCTAAATGCAATGAAATCTCATTCTTTACAGTCTCTTTTCTGCAGAGTTCAGTTAATTCTTTTCCACTAAAATTTTCATGCTTTGGAAAAGGACCTGTAATCCCACTTGAAATATGGCCTTGACTTGGGATTTTAAAGAAGAGAGAGCCTGAAAGTTAATCAGAAAAGAGGCAATAAAAAATTGGAGTTGTTTGAGTGGTGGAAGGAGAGAGGAGGTGACTTGAGTTTATTTTAAATGAATGCCTGTGAGAAAAATGGCTTGTTTAAGGGACAACACTTTTGTACCAGAGATGAGCATTTAGTAGAATAAATGTTAGGTGCTGTTCTCTTTTAAATAAAAAATAATGCTGGAAGGTTATAATGAGAAATACTTTTTCGTGCGTCACCAACAATCCCTCGATTCAAGGATGAACTCTACTACGAATTTACATATGGGTCCTGAAATGACTCAGGAGTCCAGTCCTGAAACCACAGATCTGCCTGCATTTCCTAGCAAGTCAGCTGTCTGCTGTTAGAAAGTTCTTTCTTTTTCCTTCCTTCTCTCTCTTTTTTCAGTTTTGAGGGCAAGACACTTCTCCTTGAAGAGGGCCACTGCCTGATGGAGGATATGGTGCCATTGAGGTCAGTTGGTGGCTTGTTCCTCCCAGCTTACAATGTCCTATCAGTTTTCCTAATATATGCTTTCAGTGTAACTTTGTAGCATTTCCTCTGACCACCACAAGATCTCCAACCATAGGTGAGCTGAGGCTAGAGAGCTTGTTCTGGGAGGAGAGAATTTGGCTACTGCACACAACATCCTGCCCAGGGTAGTTGGTGCATCAGACTCATTACTTCAGTGCGGGTGCCACTCTTCAGTGAGGATGCTGGTGTTAGTGCAGCAACCTTCCAACTTGAAATGAAGAGTCTTCTGGAGGCATCTCTGGTGATATCTTCTTAACTCTTAAGGTGTTGTTGGTAGGTTGCCCTATTGTCACATCCATAAAGGAGTGTAGGGATGACCACTGTCTTAAACACCTGGATCTTGGTGTATAAGATCTGTGAAAACACGTCAGAGCAATTTCCCAAAGGAAGCACTTGCACACTGGATCCTGTGCTTAATCTCACTGTCAGTTTTTGCATTTTTGAGAGAGTTGGCTACCAAGGTAGCAAAAATGCTTCTCTGTCTCTAAAGTCAGTCCCTCTACAGTAATTTGTGGTGGGCCATGTGCCAGACCTGAGGCAGCCTGATAGAGCATGTTAGTCTTCTCATTATTAAATGAAAGTCCTAGACTTTGATTGGTTTTTGAAAAAAAAAAATCCACTGTGGAATGAAGGCTATTCTCAGTATTTGCAAAAATAGTACAATCATCAGCATACTGAAGATCTGGATGCTCTGAGGACTTTTGGACTGAAGACTACAGGATATCCCTGACTATCAAAAGGAGTATTAAATGATATGGGGTAGAAGGTACTCTGCCACCAATACTGTATTACCTAGCTCTTTTCTTCTTTAAAGCTCAAAGCACTTTACAATGGAGGTCAGTACCACTATCCCCATTTTATAGATGCAGAAACTGAGGCCCAAAATTGTGCAGTGACTTGCCCAAGATCACACAGCAGGCTAGTGGTAGAAACAGGACTGAAGCCAGTTTCCTGAGTCCTAATCTAGTGCCCCTGTCCATTGGCAGTGAAATGTGTCCCAAAATGATCACTTAGAAAAACCAAATTAACAAGCCTGAAGAAGATATTACTCTCTTCCCTTCTTTCTACTTGTTACAGGATCCAACTTCACTCCCTTTGCTTTCCACATGATCTAAATCAACATCAGAGGAAACAATATAATTGCACCACTCTATATGTCAAACATTTGGCAAGGTACTGAGATTTCTTTTTACTCTCTCCAGCAAGTAGCCTGAAAAAGTTGTCTGAGAACAGTGAAGTCCATATATTGATATTAGCTAAAATGTTATCTCAGAATTTTACCATTCTTATGGTTAGCACTTGGTCATTTTCATGCGCAGTATAGAAAAGCAAATGCTAAAGTCAGTAAAATACTGGACATACAATACACAAAACTGCTCTTTTTCCTGTTGAAGTCAAAGTCAATGGAAAAAATATCACTGAGCAGGACAGGACTCTGAATAGGCAGCAGTGTCCTTCATACAACCATGCACTTGCTGTAGTGTTAATTTGTTTGCAAACAGTCTGGATTTAGGGACTGTTAAATGTTGGCTGCTTATATCTCCATGTTGGGTAGTTTAATACCAAGCAACAGTCGCCAGAAAATAGGCTTTGTTCCCTAGGATGGATGCAAGAGGAATCGGACAGATTTTAATTAGAGATGTAGTGAACTGCTCAAAACAATTTACAGTGATATGTTAGCATTTGCTCTGTTTTGCTCTGCTGGATACATTTCTGAGCTAGAGCTGCTCGGTAACTATAATCCACTCCAAATATATATTCTGTTTATTTTAGATGCTTATACTTCTCCCATCACAGAGGTATGGGAAGAGAGGAATTGTCACACTGGATCAGACCAGTGTGTTGTCCTTGCCCAGTATCCTGAGAGTGGCTGGTAAGCTTAGTTGACACACATGCCACTTCACACATCCTCAGATGGGCTCCTTATTTTTACGCTTGTACATCTCTAGATCATGTTCCTAGAACACCACAATGTGACCTATGAGTAGGTGATCAAAGTAGTCTCACCACATTGGGAAAAAGAAAACTGTCAGGAAAGGAGCAAAAGAGCAACTTCTAGGCGAAAGTATGTGTAACCCATATGCCTGAAAAGGCTATCTCTGAGAGACCTGCTGAGGGTGGGTTACTGTTGCTGAGCTGATTAGCTACCCACAACTAGAAACTTCCAGAAGCAGGGAGTGGTAGCATCTTGAGCATGCTCCACAGGGTGTCCTGCTGGTGTGATGTGATGTTGTCAGTCAGATGATATGAGAGCAGCAGTCTGTGCAGACAGCAGGCAGGAGCTGCCTTGAGAGGAGACCATGTGCTCAGTTTTCTGGAGAGAAGCTGAGCCAGGAGTGAACAAGATGTTTTCTCCCTGTAATGGAGTCATTTGCAACAGATTTTGCAGACATGCATATGGGATTGAGGGCTGGTTGCAAAGGAGAAGAAAAAGCCTGCATGGAATGCTACAGAGGATTCCAGCAAAGGAAGAAGAGGACAGCTATTTCTTGCCACTCAAGCCTCTACACTGGAACAGATACTGTAGCTGAGGCTTATTCTACACGATCAAATTAGAGCGCAACTTCTGAACTGCGCTGTAAGAAGCACGTGGATTTTATTGCGCTGTACCTTGTACACACGTCGCTCCTTGTTACGTCACAGGATTCCTCGCTGTGATGCGCATTAGCGAACTGAATTCTGGGCACGTATCCCAGCGTTCCACTTTCCCTGAGTACGCGCTTGGAGTCAGCCTGCAGCTTCTCCCCTCACACAGTCTCTGTGTCTTTGTTGTAAACAACTGCTGACAGCCCCTCCTCCCACTGTCCTGTTGGGAGATTCTCTTCACTTCGACCTGAGCCAGGGAGGGTATTAGCATTCCCTTTGTCATGTAAACCTCCAGCCACTGTGCTAGAGAGAGTTCTGAGAGTCTGAACCCTGTATCATGCTTCACATCTGGACATACATGTTGCATCCCGTCACATCTCCCCTCTGTAGGCGGGGACAGTTTTGTCACTGCCAAAGAGAGGGTGGGGGGAAGCACAGAGAGGACGGCTTGGGAATGATGGGACATTTCCGGAGGCAGATCAATGGGCGGAAAGCGAACACACGAGCACAAACGCGCAGCAGCTGATACGCAACAGCTGTTACCACTCTCGCTGGAGTGGTTGTTGGAATGCGCAGCAACAAGGCGCTTAGTGCGCAGCAACAACATTTCACGTCTGTACAGTTTGCTTCTTAATGCGCGGTAATGTTTTTTAATGCGGATTACGGTGCTCGTGTAGGCAAGCCCTGAGAGTTGGGTGTACTCCACCTGGACTTTGGGACTCTTGAGTATCTTTCCTGCGGGGTTTTCTGTAGGGATTATTCTTGGTTAATTGTATTTTGTTTTCTTAGGATAAGGTTCGTTTAGTTAGTAGTTAATAAAGTTCATTGTTATGTTTATTGTAGTAGTATTTTAATGTGGGAGTGTAGCTCTGAGCAAGCTTCGCTGTGAGTCCCATACAGACTGGATCCTGGGTCTCCAGCTGCTTTCTCCATAGGGATTGGGATTGATTTCTGTGAGGCATTGGAGAAGGGCAACTAATGAATTTTAGCCCACCCGAAGGTTACAAATTGGCGCCCGAACAGAGACTTGAAGATTGTTCAGAGCTCCTCTGATTTCTTTTTAAGGAATATTGTAGTAGTTATTACAAAAGAATTCAATGTCATTACATATTGATTTGAATTTATATTTTGGTATTAATACTGTTAATATAATGGAAACTTGTACACGATTTGGGTTAGCTCCATATTGAATCATTTTAGTTAGGTATCATCTGTTGATAGTATAGCAGAAATTAAGAGGGCTGTTGGAACTTTTGGTTATGTGACTAATATGAGGTGGGTGAGGGAGAACAAAGAAATTATTATTTTGTGAATTTGAAGACCCTGTCTCTGTGACACACATAGGGAGAAACTGTGTGTTGCAGAAGCCAGAGCACAACTGGGATGTGACTCTTATTTGTTATGAGGTTTTGCCTGTGAGTGATAGACAGACTGGGTGGTTGGCAGATGCTACCCCATTATAGAGAGAGGTTCAGGAGAAGCCTTTACTCCTGTTGTGAGGCTCTCTTCTGTAAGAGAGAGAGAGTGTTGAGATCAGCCAGTGAAACTGTGACTGATGTGAGTTCTTGCCTGATTTAATTGGGCTTATGAGCATGATGCTCTATTGAGTGAGATCTTAACTATTAAGATCTGAGAAATGGGTATTTTATATATCCAATTCAATTCCTGTACCACTTTGGATACAGGCTATAGCAACTGAAAGAGACAGTCAGTTGTTAAAGTTAAAGGCTAGACTGGAGCTAGCTATAGAGATCCTCTGTTTGTTTACTGACAGGGATCTGAGAGGACTGAAGCTGCTATTTAGCAACTTCTGAGGGATCCACACAACTTGTGGATTATTATTTTGAGTATACTGCTGGAGACAGCAATGATTTAAGCAGGGGAGAATGTAACCCATATGCCTGAAAAGGCTATCTCTGAGAGACCTGCTGAGGGTGGGTTACTGTTGCTGGGCAGATTAGCTACCCACAACTAGAAACTTCCAGAAGCAGGGAGTGGTAGCATTTTGAGCATGCTCCACAGGGTGTCCTGCTGGTGTGATGTGGTGTGGTCAGTCTGATGACATGAGAGCAGCAGTCTGTGCAGACAGCAGGCAGGAGCTGCCTTGAGAGGAGACCATGTGCTCAGTTTTCTGAAGAGAAGCTGAGCCAGGAGTGAACAAGATGTTTCCTCCCAGTAATGGAGTCATTTGCAACAGATTTTGCAGACATGCATATGGGACTGAGGGCTGGTTGCAAAGGAGTAGAAAAGGCCTGCATGGAATGCTACAGATGATTCCAGCAAAGGAAGAAGAGGACAGCTATTTCTTGCCACTCAAGCCTCTACACTGGAACAGAGACTGTAGCTGAGGGTTGGGTGTACTCCACCTGGACTTTGGGACTCTTGGGTATCTTTCCTGTGGGGTTTTCTGTAGGGATTGTTCTTGGTTAATTGTATTTTGTTTTCTTAGGATAAGGTTCATTTAGTTAGTAGTTAATAAAGTTCATTGTTATGTTTATTGTAGTAGTATTTTAATGTGGGAGTGTAGCTCTGAGCAAGCTTCGCTGTGAGTCCCATACAGACCGGATCCTGGGTCTCCAGCTGCTTTCTCCATAGGGATTGGGATTGATTTCTGTGAGGCACTGGAGAAGGGCAACTAAATGAATTTTAGCCCACCCGAAGGTTACATTTGCAGTATAATTGTAGCTGTGTCAGTCCCAGGAAGTTAGACAGTTAAAGTGGGTGAGGTAATATCTTTTACTGGACTAGTTAGTTCCCTGACCAACCAACTTTGCTAAAGAAAAACTGTGTGTAGCTCAAAAGCTTCTCTCTCACCAAAAGAAGTTGGTCCGATAAAAGATGTTACCTCATCCCCTTCTCCCCAGTTCTGCTAGGTGGAAGAGCAGTCATTGGATCAATCAGGGACTAAAGTAAGGGGGAATGTGCCAGAACACAGTTCTAGGGCCCCCAAATTTGAGGTTCCAGAGTTCCAGGGCCCCTAAAAGTAAAAAAATCCGGTGGAACACATGTTCCGCCCTGCCCCAGCTGCTGGCAGGTCCTACGCCCCACTGTTGTTAATCACAATACTTATTGTGTTATGCAGTGTTTGCTGGTTTGTGACAATAATTGCTAGAGACATAAACACCATATAAAATTATAAATATTTTTACGGAGCGATAACCAATGCATGTGGTATTGTGAAGTGGTTGCAAATGCCTAGCTGGGCTGGGGCCCGCACATGCATGAAGGGGGCCCCGAGATTAGGAGGGTTCTGGGGCCTGTCATATTATACTTTAACCACTGGGACCAATCCCATTCATTGCTTCCTTTCCAAAATAATAGAGACCCAGATTAAAAGTAAATTGGCCGTAGGTCTGTCTGTGTGCAAAAAGCTATATATAAAAACAGGCCTGGGCCAGCTACCTAAGATAAAGTAACTATCAGGCTGAATGTTCAGCCACTGTAACCTGCTGCAACCTTTTCTTCAGGTTTAGCTAGAAACCAAGTTCTACTCCCTCCTGGTCTCCATTTGCCACTAGGAGTTAGTCCAGTCCTTCTTTCCTTCCAACTCAAAACAGCCCAACAGCCTGATGAGTATAAGTGCTGGACACCCACACCTCCCCTTGAAGTCAATGATTGCTGCAAGTGTTCTTGGTTGCTTTAGATCAGGCCAGAACAGACACCACAATCAGCTCTGTGCTTCTGAAGATTACAGTGCAAGGCCATGGTCATCACTGCACTCATCTCCTGCAATACAAAATGCACTGTGGGATACACAGTGCTGAATTTAGGTTGGGGGTAGCTAAAAGCCCAATAAGGACAGTTGCCTAAACTACCTGCTGGAGTCTTTATAAATGCGCTGAGATGGAGGCTGCAGTTTATTGGGCAGTTTGGGTCTAGGAGGAGCTAGCCAGGGCAGAATTTTAGGAAAGAGGCAGGGGCTGGAGGACCATTAGAAGTCTTTTAGGGGTGGGAAGGGCTGTCATAGGTTAAATAAGGTGCAGAACCTTTAGGAAGCTTCAAGCAACTCTCTAACTCCTTTTAAAATGCTCCCATCAGTAATAACTCTCAGGCGATACTCTAATTACTTTAATTAGCCTTAATTGGCAGCAACCCTCTCTGAGCTTCTCAATCCAGAAGAGTGCCTTTCTTGCTTCTTTATTAAGAACCCCTTCTGATTATGTTTGGAGCAAGCCCATACGTGGAGCTGCCCAGCATATGAGCTCCAAGCATTTTTTTTCTCTTTAAATTATGTCACCTGAAAGGGAAACCAGCCAACTGCAGCCTCACCCACTGGGACAATCAGTGACACAGTGAACAGCAGCCTGAGTAAGTTGCTCAGTAGACATACCAGTTCTGCTTACAGGCAGTTGGTGTGGTAAGAGCACTAATGATCACTGGCTTTTCCTTTGCAGTCGTAGCTGTCGCTACTAAGCACCTATACTGAGGCCAGGGCTGGCAATAAATACACTTTAAAACAGACACACCACACAAATTCCAGAGGGTTGTCACTTTGGTCTATTTCAACAAAACAAAGAAGGAGTCCTGTGGCACTTTTAAAGACTAACAGATTTATTTATGGCATAAGCTATTTTGGGCACAATCTCCCTTCAGCAGATGCATGAAATGGAAACTGTAGTATGTTAGGTGGCTATATGCATACAGAAAATGGTGGGTCACAAGCTAAATTAAAACATCCAGAGGATATTCTGCTAGTCTATCTCAGTAAAGCAAACGAGTTGTTTGAATCCAAACAGTGTTAAAGATATTTATGGGATTTCTAGCCTTCCTTGGTAGAAGCCGCTCTTCCCATAGGGGCTAGCCTGGTACTACAGGTTCAACAATGTTGTGGTGATAGATGCTGCTAACACCGCTGTTCAATTCAGATTCCCAGCCTGGCTGGCCCCCTTTTTGAGCGGTGCAGAGCAAAAATGTGTGTATGTGAGAGGGGGAGCTTGCAGTTGCCGCACCCTCCAGGTGAACAGCTGAGGGGGAAGCCCCGCGGCTGTCAGAGAAAGGACAAAAAGAAGCCCCTCAGGCAAGGTCGCTCCTCACAGAAGAGCCGTGCTATTAAAAGGCCGGCGCGTCTCCGAGCACGTTGCTGTGTTTACAGCCAGCTAGCGGCGGCCGCCTTTGCATGTCGCTGCACTGGGAACCTACGGGCTGGTCGCGCGCCGGGTGCCGCCGCCGCCGCCGCCTCCACCTCCCTCCCCGGACAGGTGTTCCCCGGCCGTCTCGGGGGACAGCGACTGAGCGGCGGGGGCAGGAGGGGGCGTGGCCGGCGGAGCTGTACCCGGGAGGAGGCGGAGCTTAGCTCAGTGTTGCTCCAACCTACCCGCTCCTGTGTTTTTTTTTTTTTTTTTTTTGACGGGGGGAGGTGTCTCGTTAATCTCCGCGCAGCAGCCGGGGAGAGGGAGCCGAGGAGCTGAAATTTGGGCCAGGGTGAGGAGGAGGAGGAAGGGGGCGCAGGCGAGCGGCACCCCGAAGTGAGTCGAGCAGAAGGGACGGGGGAGAAGGAGGACAAGGCGTGAGGGGGAGACGCTGGACTCAGAAGCGGGGAGCCCGCGACTCCTGGGCGACAACTTGTTGCAAAAACAGCTCGTGCGAGTGGGGCTGGAGCGAAGCCTGCCCGGAGCCGGACATCTCCGCGCGGGTCGCCGCCGAGGGGGATGTGCCCTGGGGACCATGTAACATCGCTGCCCGGCCCGGCGGCTGCCCGCTGAGAACATGGAGCTGGCCGCCCGACTCCTCTGCTGCCTGGCGATCTGCGGGACCCTCCGGCCCGGCGAGGCTCAGTCAGGTGGGTTGCGGTGCCCGGCTCGCCCCCGAGGTGCAGGGAGATGTCGGGGGGGTTGCATCGCTGAGTCGGGCCGGGTTTGGTTTCGTGTCCCGCCTTTCGGATGAGGTCTCTGCGTGGCCGGGAGGTGGCCACAGATAGGACCCGGCGGCTACTCTTTTCTGGCGGGGAGACGCCGAGCGCTTGGCCTGACTCGTGAAGAGACGGGGCTGAGGGCGCTGCCGGTGCACGTCGGGCCGGACCCGGCTCTCCTCCAGCGCTGCGTGGGGCTACCTGAGCGAGGTCCAGCCGAGTTCGATGTTCGTAGGCCGGCTCCCGGGCAGAAGGGGCCGCTCGGTTGCAGAGCGGAGCGGGGCTTTCTCGGCTGGTGCCGGGACAGGCAGGGCTCGCAGCTGACCTTTCCCGCTCGTCTTAGTAGCTCGCCCTTGGTGCCTGCTCTGGCCTCTGGAAGCAAACTTCCCCCCCGCACTAACGTGCACGGTGCTCGGCCGCGCTCCCGTAAACTTCTCGGCAGGCGCAGGGGCACAGCTGCCGCCGGGCTAGTAGCCTTCGCCGGAGGGGGTTACCCCGCTCCGCTGGCCAACGTGACAGCGAGATCTTTGCCCCGCAGGAGGGAGCTGAGAGCTGGCACCCCAAAAGTTGCAGCCGTGGGTTGCAGTGCGGCGCGGTGAAGCTGGCAGCTCCCGGGCTTTGCAAAGGCGGGGTGGGAAAAGGCTGCCGGGGGTGCCCTTCACACGGTCCCTAGATGTGCCCCCCACCTGTCTGCAGCATAGGAAGAAAAGGCCCGTCTGGGCTGTCTAGCCTGCGAGGGGAAAAAAGGAGTAAAAGTGCACGGCTTAAACCAGTCTTTTTAGCCGCCCCAGCCCCAAGTCAAAGCCGGGCCAGTTGGAGGAGCCAACGCGGCTCTGTGTCCACACCCACCAACCCAGGTGCTCAGTGCGGATCTCGCTCGTGGGTCCCCCCGGATTTATCGGCGCACCGCGCTCAACACGTCTCACTTAGTCCAGGGATTGTACCAGCTGAGCGCTGGATAATGCCAGCCGCCTTTTGGGTTTCCCTTTGATTTCCTGCAGGCATCTTGCCCCATTCCCAAGCTGTTGAAGCTGACATATATGTTTAGTTGATAGGAATTTCTGCGAAGCAACCTGCAGGGCTTTTCCTTTGCTTCAGCTGTCGGCGTCCGGCGGTTCGTTATTAAGCGAGCTGCTGGGAGTTGCACTCCCCCTAAAAGCTCTGCTCCATGAGGAATATAACCCAAAATTAGTCCTGCAGCTCTTTCCCCAGTATAGGACAGCGCTTTAACTGTATTGTCACAGTCACAAGTGGTTCTGTTGGAGTGATTAGGGTTTGAGGAGTCTATGTTCGACAATGCTGGCGTTACAAAAGCCAGGCTCTGTTTTTTTTAGAACAGAGCGATCCGGGCAACAGACTCGGAGAAAACAAAGCAATTTTGTATCTTTATTTTAACTGAAACTAAAGACGTGTGGTTCAGCGACATTGTAACATTCTGCGGGGAGGGAGGGGAGAATCCTTTTAATTTTGCTCTAACATCACAAAAGCAACTTACTTGACTGTTCTCTTTGTGTGTGAGGGATTCATTCTTCGCAAGTACATAGATATTAAGCTTCTCCCAGTCAGTAGCAGTTAGGAGGAGTTTGTTTTGGTCCAAATGTGAAATTAAGTGCGGATAAGTAAACTAAGCTGCCAGAGGGCGACAAGATGTTGAGTGAATTGCTTTTAGATGAAACAAATTAAGGAAACGAGGGGAGACAATCTGCTTCTCGCATTATTAGACACGCTTGGAGTTCAGGGGAAAGTGGCATATTTTTGAAATGCTAATTTCTTAAGAAGCAGAAGGAATGCACCTTATTTACTGGTCTATGTGAACAGAATGGAAATATTGATTTATCCTCCCCCCTCCCCCATCTTTTGGATTTGTGGTTACACCTCTCTCTTCAAAGAAACCTGAAGGAAGAGTTGTTGTATTTTTCCTTTAAAATTACAGGTTGACTCATAAATGCACCCCTTTAAGATATTTGAGAGGGATGTCCCATGATAGCCCGAGGGACATTACATTACAGTGCCATTTACATTTCAGATATCAGTTCTGTATCCCCCAGCAGAATAATTCCTGTGAAGTAACTTGCATATGTGTGTGTGTGTGTGTGTGTGTGTGTGTGTGTGTGTGTGTGTGTGAGATTTACAAAGAGGTGTTAGTGTATGTTTCATTTACTTTGCAGAAGGGATACACATGTGTAGGTTGCATCTTGGCAGCTGCAAGCAGTAATTCCTAGTCCACAAACAATGTGGCACACTGTTTAATTTAGGGCTATTCCTGAGGCATATAAAGTTTCCCCATATATGTTTTGAGATGTTTCTGAATATTAAGTAAAACTACATAGCTGGAATCCTGCTTCCATCTCAGATAAACTGGCTATTGATATTTGACATTTAGGAACAAAAATCTAAATGCACATTTCCCTTCACTGTGACTATATGTTTATGAAGAATGCATTGTGTAAAATTTTCCTTCAACTTCTTTCACAGTGCTCGAAGTTCTCATGTGCTCAGGAAGTTAGGAATCAAAGACTTGCTCAAATTTTAATGGTGGTTTGGAATCTATCTCACTGGGCAGAATAATGCTGCTTAGATCTACTGTAAAATATTGCATTTGTGTAACGACAGAAATGTAATGGGATTTTGTTGGATATATTTTCTAGGGGACCATTGTTTTAAGTTAAACATTAAAAACGGCATGAAATTGCTTACGTTTCCTTTTTTTTTTTTTTTTTTTTTTTAAATCATGGAGAGATGAAGATGTTTGACCAGCGAGTGATGCGTTCACATGTTCTTGACTTGGTCCGTATTCCTATTTTTTTGGAACTGAGGTTAGAGCTATGTCGAAAAAGAATTGAAACATTTTCAATTGTTTAGGGAAAAGCTTTCATAATCATCATCTACCCTTTTATATACATTTTTAAAATTTTAGTTCAATGCTGCTTTTTCTGCAAATATCTTTGAGTGACTATCCTATTTAAAATTTTAATTTAGCTGTTTCCTCTTTGGTTTTCCTTTTGCTGTGATTTTGATTAATTAATACCAGAAAATGAATGATTTTATTTCTTGTTTTGCAAGCCTTTATTCTTTATTATTCTTAGTTGATTTATTATTCCTTGTATTTTTCTTTTTTCTCATTCTTTGCTTCTTCCTGAATAGTACCCCCTCTCCCTTTATATTTATACTCCTACCCCATTTCATACTTTTTTTTTTTTTTTTAGTCTCTTCTTTTGCCTCCTTGTTGTTTTTTCCCTAGCAACCTTCCACTTTGGCACTGCTGGAGCTCCCTGAGTAGCTTTCCATTCCTCCTTTCTGATAAATCTGATATGGCTGGCTGAATGGCCAGTCACAAAGTCATTCCCTTGCCTTTATTTATTCTTGAGAGAAAATAAAAATGCATCGATCTAGGATCACTTGCATATCCTCAAAGCACTGACTTCCAAGGCCAAATCTCTTTAAAAAAGCCTCACATCTTTCCTGGGTAAAATCCTTTACTCCCCAGACCATGCAAAAAGAAAAAAAACGTTATTTAAATAGGAGCGGAAGGAAGGAACTGTTTTAATTCTAAGCATTTATTGAGCTTTGATTGACACTTTCTGCCTGGCACCTGCTGAATTATCATGTCAGATTGTACAGGTGTACTTTGCTGTGTACATATTGCGGGGCTGATCAGGGGAGCGGATGATGGTGGGGGGAATGTCTATTGATTTCAGTGGACTTTGGATCAGGCCTAAATTTTGTCTTCATTTTGAGCAAGTCATTGAGATTCTTACACTTTCGCTGCTACAGATGGGGGGAAGAAAATAGTAAAAGCTGTTAATTTCATTGTCCTGCTGCTGTTGGCCAGGAAGTAAAGAAAAACTAACAAGTTCACTTCTTTTATTTGTTTGTGTGCTATTTGCAATGCACAATGTTTGTAATTTAAACTGGGTCACATGGTCAAAATACCTTGTGGTATTACTTGGAAACAGATCAATCCTTGTTCTGTTAGCAAATTGCCAATAAACTTACTCCTTTTTCTGTTATACAGTACAGAGGAACTGCTAAATAATTACAGCCAAATTAACTTTTGTGCTTTGTGAAGTGTCCAGTTGCTCTGTGAAATTAAATGTACGTTAAATATTTTTCCTGTTTCCTTCCTGATGAGCCTATTCAGTCTGATGTGCCGTGTCGGCTTTATGCTTGCCTCAAAGCCCTTCTCTGGGTCACATCAGATAGGGCCTCTTTTGAAAGCTGCATCGTGCCTCATCCCCAGCCGCCGTCTTTGATGCTTAGCCTCTTTTTGTTGCAATGCAATGGGTAGTTAGTAGCTGAGCCCCAAATGCGTTTGAAAAGGTTTATAAAAATAAACATTAACTTGAAATTTGGGCATACAGTTGGGGACAATTGACCCAGGCCCTGAGAAAGTGACGTCTAGTCAGAGGGCAATAAAGCATCTTGCCACAGCTATCTTTTTCAGCTGCAGGGGAATAGTTTCTCATTAAATTTTCCAGCTGCAGGCTCACTCTAAGTTTTTGCCATCCTTACTCAGTTAAAACTCCATTGATGTCAGCTGGAGTTTGGACTGAGATTGGGTGTCTAGGGCCAGACTGAGCTTGATACATGGATTAGAGGGCAAGCAAGCTGTGCTGCTTCTGTTCATGGGCTGCTCAGGGCAGTTTTATCTCAAGGACAGGTGAGAGTAGTCAACTTGTATGTCCGTTGCAATAGTGCTGTGATTGGGCCATTGCAGGGTGGCAGAATTTCTGGTGTAAGACGATCATGTGGCTCTTTTCATCCCTCCAGCCAGCCTCTAAATTTCCCCTGTGCTGTGAAGGTCTGCTGCAGATCTGGCATGGAACTGGCTATGGGCCTGTTCTAGATGCCCTTTGGGACATTCTCAAGGGCGTCCCTGTGGGCAACAAGAACTGTGGAACAACACTGAATCAGGGCTGCAAAGCATATATATACACTTGTGTATCAAGAGCACCAGATTCTACTCTTCACTATACCTGTAGCACCTGACTGAGTGAACTGGGGCTCTCTGGTTTCAAAAGAGGGCAGAATTTGATCACACATATGGGATGGAGCTGCATTTATAATAAAACACATGAAGCTACAACTACATTATATGGAGGGTCCTGCTTAAATGCATGCAAGTTAGCTAAATCAGATCCATCATTTCAATTCAGACAAGTATTCCTTAACTCATATCATTCTTTAGTAAAGAAAAGGAAAAAGTTACATGTTAAGATTGTAAGGCCAAATGTAAGTCTGGTATAAACGTAAATAGCTCCACTGAAATCAATAACACTGCATTTATTTACACCAACATTGAATTTGTCCCATAGAGCCTTTTAGGAATTTTGTCTTTAATTTATAATCCTGAGTTATTCTTAAACATGGCCTTAGTTTTCTTTTTCTTATTACTATAGAAATTAACAAGAACCTTTACTTAATCTAAATCCTTTTTCTATGGTTTGATGCCCATTGGTTTTCATGGGAAGGTAGAGATTTAAAATATTTAACTGCTCCATTAAAAATGTATGAAATCAAAGCACAGAAAATATATTTAGGATGGACATCTGAATTAACATGCCACACACACACACACACACACACACACACACACACAAGACAGACATTTTTGCAAAAGAGCTTTTTTAGAAGATGGTTACCGTTAGAAAGCATGTTAATATCTACAGCTAATCTCCAGTTGCAAATACTGATATCTCTGTATCCTGAACATCAGCAAACTGTTTTTTCAGACTAATCTATCCAGCCAGTTCCATTTATTATTCTGGGCATCTGCAGGTGGCAGCAGTCATCAGACCCTCCTTTTAAATGGAGATGCCCATAATTTCCTCCTTTTACAGAGGGCTACTCTTCACTGACAATGGAAAATTTGCCGACATCAGTTCGAACCTCCTGATCTACTGATCAGCTCTGTGAAGACCTGATCAGGAAGTTGATCTCTAAACATCACCCAAACAACTGAGTTAGTGCTGAGTCGAAGGGAGGCCCTTCCTTCAACTCAGCACAGCGGATGCGCTGGGATTAGGGAGGTGAGACCGTAGCTAGGCAAGTTATTTTAAGTAACACATATCGATGTTCAACTAGTGCCGAAAAGGACAGGAAGTGTAGACCTGCTCTCACAGAGTTACTGATCTAGAAGATGTGCTGGGGGGTGGGGTCTCTTTGGAAGGGGGGAGGAGCTATAGACAGGATTTATATTGCATTTTTTTTTAAGTCTCGTGTCTTGACACAGGTCCATATGACATTCTCGTAAGCAAACTAGGGAAATGTGGTTTAGATGAAATGCTATAAGGTAGGTGCACAACTGGTTGAAAGACTGGATTCAAAGAGCCAGACTGGGAGGATGTATCTAGTGGGGTCCTGCTGGGCTTAGTCCTGGGTCTGGTCCTACTCAATATTTTCATTAATGGCTTGGATAAATAGAGTGGAGAGCATACTTACAAAATTTGCACATGACACCAAACTGTGAGGGGTTGCAAGCACTTGGGCAATAGGACTAGTATTCAAAATGACCTGAACAAATTGGAAAATTCATCTGAAATCGATGAGGAAATTCAATAAAGGCAAGTACAAAGAGCTACACAGCTGCAAAATGGGGGATTGCTGGTAGGAGGTTGTACTTCAGAAAAGGATCTGGGGATTATAGTTGGGTTTGGAGGGATTAGATTTTTATCAGTAAATGTAGATCTCACTATAGGCCCACAGTGCTAGGTGTTTACAGATAGGCAAAGTAAGAAAAGAGAGCTTGATAGAATTTGATTTAAGGATAGTCACTTTGTGTATTTTGACATGTGATGCTGATAATTTATGTTTTGATGGTTATAAAGCTTTAACTTTTAGAATCTCAACCTCTATGGTCACTAAATAATTACTTTATGACACTCCTCTGTCTGTCCCCCTCCCCATACTTTTGTGTGTACATTTAAATGAATATTTTAAAGAGTGTTTTAGTTTTTTTTTTTTTTTCTAGGTATCAACATTCTCCATGGAAATTATGGAAAAAAAAAATCAGTCTTCCAAGACAAGCTATAGTGGACCACAAATAGAATATGCATCAACAATATGATGCAGTTGCAAAATAGGCTAATATCATTCTGGGATGTATTAACAGAAGTGTCATATGTAAGACATGGGAGGTAATTGTACTGCTCTCTTTGAAACTGGTGGGACCTCCGCTGGAGTTCTGTGTCCACTTATGGACATCACACTTTAAGAAAGCTGGGGACAAATTGGAGGGAGTCCAGATGAGAGCAACAAAAACGTAAAAGATTTAGAAAAGTTGATACAAAAGGAAATGGTGAAAAAACATTTAATTCTGAGAAAAGAAAACTAAGGGGAATCTGATAATTTATCTTCAACTATGTTACTGGCTGTTATAAAAGGGACAGTGATCAGCCGTTTTCCACGTCCACTGAAGGTAGGACAAGAAGTAATAGGCTTAATTTGAAGAAAGAGGTTATGTTAGGTATTAAGAAAAACTTTGTAACTATAAGGATAGCTAAGTTCTGGAACAGGCTTCCAAGGGAGGTTGGAATCCCAAACACTGGAGGTTTTTAATAGGTTGGACAAACACCTATCAGGGATTGTGTAGATTTACTTGGTCCTCTCTTAGAGCCGAGGGCTGGACTGCCTCTTGATATTCCATCCAGTGCTACGTTTCTGGGATTCTGACACATGTGAGGGTTATGGAAGTGTAATTACATTGTTCTCTGAGGTCAGTATGGGAAGATGCACATCTTCCTTTCTGTTTTGCCCATTTTCCCAGACAGTCAGAATTTTGTTCCATGAAATCCTGGTGCATTTTGAAATCAATGGCAAATTCTCGTTGACTTCAGTAGGGTCCAAGTGTGTTTAATGCAGCCAAATACCAATGTCATACATGTAGGAACAAAGATTTGAGGCTTCTCTTATGGGAGGAACATGTACGGGAAAACAATGACTGAAATGGGTGTAGGAATCACAGTGGATAATGAACTAAATGTGAGCTCCCAATGCAATGTGTGTCTAAGAAGGCTAATGTGAACCTTGGCTGTATGAGTAGGAGGCAACAGAGGAGGTGATAGTTCCTGTCTCGCTGGCATTGGTGAGCCCACCATTGGAATGTGGTGTCCAGTTCTGGTGTCTGCACCTCTAAGAGGATGTTGGGGAAATGGAAATGTTTCAGAAAAGAGCTACAAGAATAATTTGGGGTCTAGAAATTCTGCCTGACAGTGATCTGTAAGAAGCTCCATCTACTTAGCTAGCCTAGAGATGACTTGATCATGGTCTGTAAGTGCCTAATATGGGAGAGGACTCTTCAGCCTAGCAAAGAATATCATAACAAAGTCTAGTAGCTGAGAGTTGAAGCTAGATAAATTGAACTGGAAAGAAGGTGTGCAGTGTGGATAATTAACCACTGGAACAATTTACCATAGGAAATGGTGGTTGTCCCGTCACTTGAAGTGTTTAAATCAAAATTAGATGTTTTTCTGAATGGTATGCTTCAGTCTAATCTGAAGTTTATGTTGGCGTTACGTAGGAGGTTAGAATAGAAGATCATAATGGTGGAACTTCCACCAAAAGGGTTTGGAAGTCTCTGAAAACAGAATATAGGTGAGAAACCTGCTTAGACCAGGATTGTAATTTACTGAAATTAAATTTAGTTCCTAGAAAGTGTGTTTTGTTTAACTTTTCATGTCTTTCACTCTTACTAGAAATCCCTTAAACCCATCTTCTTTGTTAGTACACTTTATTTCTAGTTTTACTACAAACCATCTCAGTGCTGAATACTGCACAAATGAGTCCTCAGCTAAATTGACAGATTCTGTGAGTGCTGCAGGTAGCAGGATTGGATGTTAGAGGGGAGACGGTTTTGGGAAAACTCAAGAGTGGGAGGGTGTTGGGGCCACTTTGCAAGACATAGACAGATTGGTAAAAGCCAATGTGAAGCTATTGTGTTGTAAACAAGTTTCTGGCTTCAAGGGTCTGAACTGAACACCCCAGAGGCATCGAAGGCAGCAGGGTAGGTGAAGATGCAACTCCTTGTTGGTTTGGATTGAACCGCAAAGTACCACAGTGTGCTAGAACATAACTCTAAGATCAATTACTCTGCACTGGCCTGTAAGTCGGTTAAGGCTGTTGACACTGTGTAAATTAAAATTTTGTATGTTAAGGTTGTTAGGAACTGAGTGTATTAATATGTAGGATAAGAGAACAGTTATGTAAATGATCTTAACTGATCATTTGGGGTTTTTTAATGGCACTGCTATAGTTACACTTAGCCTTTTGTAATATCATACAGTGGTATATGGGTCTTTTGTTTGTTATCTTTGTCAGAGCCCTCAGCTCCAAGTTAATTATTTATTTTGATTTTGTGTGTGTGTGTGTGTGTGTGTGTGGGAGAGAGAGAGAGAGAGAGAGAGAGAGAGACAGACAGACAGGCAGACACTTGGTGGTGGCCTCCTTGTGATAAATTGTAAAGTCACATGAAAATGGAATTTCTAATGCATCTTTGATGACCTCATTTCTACAGTGTCCACTGCCTCATGTCTGCCAGGACTAGTCCTAATGTTCCAAGCCTTTCAACAGTGTCAGCCAACTGCCAGTTTTTTCAGCCTGCCAGAGAAATGCTTCCTTCTTTCCCTGAATGACACAGATATGAGGTGTAAGATGGGCAATATTCAGTCCTGCATCAAGAGTAGGTAACTTTTAGACTCTAATATCTTGGGATGCATTAGAACTAGAGATGGAGCCATCATGCGAATAGAAAGTGAGGAAGATTCCCCCCTTTCCAGTGATATACAGCCTTTGCTTTTACATCTAATACCCCATGAAATATCAGACCTTTTATTACTAATAATGGGAGAATTGCAGTGGATGAAACTGGACAATTGCATATTATCAAACCTTGAAAAATGTGACATTATTATATGAAGAAAAAGTATTTTACGTAATTTTCAGAAGTTTTAAAATGTATTAATTACAATTTTCCTCTTCTTCCGAGTCCTGTACAGATAGACTTGCAGTAACTAAGGCTATAATAATAATGAAGGGGTATAAAATTGCGAGATAACTTGCTTTTAAAAACTTAGCCTTTTGTAATATTATACAGTGGTGCGTGGGTCTTTTGTTTGTTAGCTTTGTAAAATATATACATGCAGAGTACATGAGATTTTATACATTTTGTTGGCTGTTCCTTGTAAGGCAGCCATTCAGCTAGAACTTCTGTACCACACTGCACCAGCATGTGTGCATATATGTACTCTTTATACACAGCCTACATACACACATACCTCTCCTTTTCTACGAAAGCCATAGACGATGCAACAGGCACAAAATGAAGATGTATGATGTAGCTATCTCCCATGTACTGTCCTGCAGACAGTTATACATATGTGTAGCTTCATTTTGAAAAGACAGGATGGCATATGTGATACAATGCATCGAGGTTTTCCTTACTATCAATATTTGTACTGTGCTGTGTCTCTCGTGGCAGGATCAGATCCTAAGGTTTGAAGACACATCCTATATTTGGTTCTTTTTCTTTCTGCTGGATCTATAGAGTGTATTTGTAACACACCTTTTGGGATTATGATCTGTTGGGTAAACTCTTCTTACATCAGTAATCACTGAAGGTCAAGGTCCAGTGGCTCAGAAAAGCCATCGAAACCTTTGCTGTCTATCATATTATATGACAGTGTTCTATAACATACACTGTGGTGCAAATTCCAAAGGGGTAGCCGTGTTAGTCTATTGTAGAAAGACAACAGAGTCTTGTGGCACTTTTAAAGACTAACAGATTTATTAATCGCATGAGCTTTCGTGGGAGAAAATCCCACTTCGTCAGACGCTTGTGGTGCAAAGACTGTGGTCACTGACATAGCCACATAAGCCCCTATATGAATTAGAATCACCTCACTGTTATTTGCTGGCGTTTGGGCAGGAGAGACACCCCCACAAAACCATTTTATCATGCGGTAAAGTTCTCTCTGGGGAAAAGTACAGGAGTGGGTATTGTCTAAAGCAACAGATATATATATATATATATATATATATATATGTAAAAATAGTTAACAGATAAAGTGTCAGTAGATGGCGCTTGGGAATGTGCAGCCTTTTTCCTAGGTTTTGTAGGACCAATAAACTTCTTGTGTGAATCTCTTTACAGGCTTCGTTGTGACTGACCAAAGGCACCTGAGCAAAGGCTGTGAGCAACATTTCACTGCAGATCTTAAAAGCTCTAATCTCTGTTTATGTTTACAACAAGGATCCACTCAGTTTCAGTCTGTGGCACACGGTAGCTGTGGCTCTGTTTTTTCCCATGCTAAGCCAGAGTAGTAACCCTGAGCCCTACTTGCAGATGACATGGGGACAAAAAGAAGAGTCTCTTTGCCCGGTTGTCACCATATGTTTCTTGCTATCAAATCCCTTGTCAAGCTTTGCTCACAAGGCTGTGCTTTCTCCAGCACTCTGGAAGCCTATACAATTCTTAGGATGCTACTGCTGTTGAAAATGCTGGGCATACCAAATTATTTTTAGATTTTCATGTCAGTTTTCTGGAATACACCAAGTAAGTAGGCCAAACAGTAGACTAATGCTTAATATTTTTTAATGAACACTTTGGAAAACCCTAAAACTTTGGGAATTACTGACTTAAGATTTACTCTAGCTTCCTAGGTGGTGGCAGATGCTGCTCCCTTTGAATAGTCAGTAGAAAGACACTCTGCACAACTCTCAAAAGTGAATAAGGGTAGTATGCCTTTAAATATAGTATAGTATAGAATAGTATGTCTATTCTGCAAGAACAGACTGTGGAACAGGTGTGGCTGGCCTGGATCAGCTGACTTGGGCTCGCAGAGCTGAGGCTGCAGGGCTATAAAATTGCTGTGTAGCTTTTCAGGCTGGCCTGGATCTTGGGGCATGGGAGCGAAGGGTCTCAGCTCAAGTTGCGACCTGAGCCTGAATATCTGCACTGCTAGTTTAGCCCCACAGTTAAGGTTAAGCATGTGTTTAAGTGCTTTGCTGAATATGGAGGGAACTGAGCACATGCTTAAATATACTCATTGCTGGAGTGCTTGCTAAACTGGGTGGTGATTACACATTTATCATATCACACACTTAATACCCATTTATCAGGCAAACTCTGTGAGTTGCTGAGCATCCTCCACCCCATTTTGAAGGCAGTAGGAGGTAAGGGTTCTCACAGCCTCACAGGAGGCACTCAGCACATCCAGGATTGGGTCTTCTGAGCAGCCAACATGAAGAATAATGGGAATACTTTACACAAAAGTTTTATCACTGTGTTTAACTTCCGTAAATTTAAATAGTATTGAAATATTGAACATTTTAAGTGTGAAAGATATGTAACGTGTTTAGAGCAATAATGTAACATTTTAGCAATCATTTAAGGTTGGTCCAATAGCCAGACACAATGATAAGCATTTTTTCCATAAGCTATTTTGTTCATTAGCTCCTTCTCCCTGTGCTTGGATATACTTTTGTTGTATATACCAGTTGCATTTTTGCAACTATCCAAAACCAAGTTTTAACATTTTTGATCTACCAAAGCTCAGTTAGAACGTGAATATTTTTATTAATTATTTTTGATGGTAAAGAAATAAAATCCACACATCTAAATTAAAATTGCTGTGACAACATTTAGTATTCAATATTGTGTAATGTTTATATAAAAGCTTTGATTTAAAAAGAAAAGTGCTTATTTATTTCAAGAGAGATTTCTCTAGTATGTAAAAATATCAGTGGACCAACAAACTTTTTCCAGTTAAGTTCAAATTTAGCAACTTTTGTCCTTGTTGATATAGCAAGTGCTCTAAAAATGTACTCCCCATTAAATGAGAAACTGAAATGATTGGCAGGCAGATATAATTATTCTCTAGCTATTAACAAAGTGCAGGACATGAATACTGAATGTGCAAAAATCTTTGGAACTGTATAGAAAGAAGACAAAACACATGCAATTGTTGTTTTTTTTTCTTTTGGAAGATGCTTTTATTATTCTTTCTCTATGTACTGTGATGAATGGTGCCTGAATTAGCATGGCATGAGCAGGAGAACCTGTTACACAAACAGAATGGCATGAAGCTAATTTTGTTTCGCAAATGGAGATCTGATCCCTGCTATTTCACGCCCTCTGCAAGCTGACTCAGTCACTCGTTGCAGTATACAGATGATATATATGGGCCAAATGCTGATATACCGACTATGTTGGCATAATTCGGGAGTCACTCCACTGAAGTTAGTGGCTTTAACAGAAACAATTGAGTTAATATTCCATTAACGGAAGTTGAATATCTTTATACAAATAGCAAGTAATGAATTCACTGGCGGCTCTCCCCCCCATCTCTTGTTTTCTTGTGGAGAGAGTGAGTGCCTATCTTTTGAGCAGAAGCCCATTCATAGAGGTGACTTAGGTTACTTGAAGTTTATACTGGATTACTTATGGTAGAATATGACCTCTGTCTCCTGCAGTTTGAAACTGTTTTCTTTTAAAACACATGCCTGTATCCATTTATACAATACACAGCTAACAGAGAAAGTCATACAGCATTTCATAGCGATGATATCATCAAAGGGATATATTTCAGATTGGTAAGATCGTATCTGTGAAATACGACTTTATTAAAGCCTAAGAAAAGGTCATAACTTGTATAGCATTTTAGTTGTCTTAGTGGTGCCTAACATTCCAAGAACATGTACCAAGTTGTACTTCTAGTGCTGCTTCGTGTATGGCAATGGAATCCTGGCATTTCATCATACACAATTTAACTCCTGTATTAATAATGCAGAGCAACATCACTAACATCTCTTGTAATACTTTACATTTGCATGACTTGACCCTATTGATTTCACTGGGAGCAGGATCAGATCTGTACTGTGGCATGCTTTGTGTGTGAGGATCCCAATGTGCTGTCTCAACTTTGATTTGGTATAGCTTCTTAACATCTGCTATTAATTTATTTTATTTATTATTTGTATTCTGTTGGTGCCTAAAGACCACAGTCATGGATTATGCTACATTTTACTAGATGCTGCATGTGTACATAACAAAAAGATGGTACTTGCTGCAAAGGGTTTATAATTTACATATGTAGTAGGCATATTCCTATTTTATCAAAGAGACTCACAAGAGATTTATGCAGTGTTGCTAGGTAAAACTATTTTAATCCCAAATGTAGTGGAACTTTTTCTTAAATCATCAGGTTCTGGAGTCATGTGTTTAATCGAGTGTCTCAATTTTTAGGTAAAGAAAAATGTAAGTTTCTAGCTTTCTTGGTTGCAGATAAAAGCTTTTTTTAAACTATAAAGCAAATGAAAACCCCAGCGGGTTTTTTTTAATTGTGATTTCTTTTATTTATTCTCATGATTTTTTGGGACCTCACTTATGATTTTTTGAATGCTTGGGAGAAACTATTTGTATGTCTTGGTATAAAGTCATTTTGGAAGTTTCTGGCTGAGTTAGGATTGAGCCCATGTCTCTAACTTCTATGATTTAATTGCAAAGTCATCCTTCCTCTCACCAGGTTCACTGTGTAAATTCCCATGACACATGTATCAAACAATACATGGATTATACTTCATGTTACATTCTAGCAATAAAATAAAATAAAATAAAATACGTTGCTACAGTTCAACAGCCAACAATCTATCCAAAACTATCATAGCAAAGAATCTGAAAATTTGAGCTAGAGTCAAAATCCTCACAACAAATATGCTTTGAAGTATAAAAACACCTGTTGTTCACATTTACAGAGTTTGGAAATCAGGGGCTGTAATTGTTAGTAAATAGATGACATAATTTGATAGAGCAAGGTGGGAAAAAACATAACAGAAATTTAAGATGGGTGAAGAGTGATATCCTGGTCCCATTGATGTCACTGGTAAACCTTCCTTTATCTTCAGTGAAAGACCTAGATGAGATGATTGCACTAAAGTTGCTTTTATGAGATTCTCAAGTGTTCCTGAGGGCACCTCCTTCCCCCTCCTCCCCCCAAGAAATAGTGGTGTACAACTCTTTGTTGCTGATTTTCTTAATCTCAGATCTGTTTGAAGAATAACAAAGTTAGGAAAACCCTGCCAGGAACATCTTCCAGGAAAGAAAAGTTCCCTGCCTGTGAAGTTTCATTGTGAGGCCACTCCATCTGAGTTGGATTCACCTATGGTACCTACAGTTTGGATATGTGGCTTTTGGGGAACATCTAGGGAAGTTCTCCTGCCTGTGTCATGAAGAAGATCACACTAGATCAGTGGCGCTCAACCTAATTACCATTGTGGGCTGCATAGGTAGCTCTCTATGTATTATGCAGGTCACCTGCACACAATATATGTATGAGATGTGTGGATGTCACCTGGGCCATAGCTGTGTGCTGATTGGGTAGAAGTGGGTGGTGGGTTGAGAACCACTGGACTAGATGATGCCAGTAGTCCCTTCTGGCCTTAGAATCTATAAGTCTTCAGGAAGTCAATTCTTAAATGCAAATTTTCCCTGGATCTCCACCTGACCAGAAAGGTGCAATGGGTGTTCTCATCTGGATATAATGTGAGAGGAAGTGGTGCTCATTTTCACTAGGATGGATTAGTCCAATAAGATTGTGTCTCTGGGGTAATATGGGATAGTTATTGTGAATACAAGTGTGGCCACATTATCTAGTATTTGTGAGGGGGTCCCAATCTATCTGGCTCTTGCATTTCTCTTCTGACATTTTCTGGTGTTTTGGATCCCATCCTGAGGCAAGAAAGCTTGAGTAGTGTACAATAAGGTTCCTATGGATTCCATTTATCTGCTGGAGACAAACTAAGATCTTTAGCTGGTTTACCATGAGGAAGGTTAGGATTTTGTCACTGTTATTTTTAGTAAAAGTCACATGTCACAGGCAATAAACAAAAATTCATGGAAGCCTGTGACCTGTCCCTGACATTTACTAAAAATGATTTTTGACATAATTGGGCTGATGGGATGGGGCAGTTTCCTGCTGCTGACGGCTCCAGCTCCGTCCTTCTGGGTCTAAAGTGGAAAATGTCACAGGTGTCTCTGGAAGATGTGGAATCTTATTCTTAATCATGACTGCTGGTGGTGATGTCACTGATTTTTTTAGCACCTTCCAGAACTAGGTCCTTGATGAGCCAGCTCTCCAACTAAGAGAATGTGCTGCTTCCAGCCTGTGCAAGTAGGTCATGGCTTCTGCCTAGCATTTCACAAAACTGCATTGTAAAAAACTACTCACACTCACAAAAAAACACCCAGTGCCAGTCCAAAAGGCAGGGTACCAACTGGTTGTATTGCTACCCTGTGCCAAATCTTAGATAATTCTGATTCTTGAGCAGTATTCCAGTGTGCACATACGCATCTCCAGGTCTAGAGCACAGAGCCTATCCCATAGAATGAAAGCACCTAGGGGAATCACCTTGCACTTCTCTTTAACCAGTTACACATTCAGTTCTTGGAGATCTCAACCAGCCTAAAGCCCTCCCTCTTTTTTTTTTTTTTTTTGACTGAATTAGTATCTAACCCCTTCCTCTTTTCACCTGAGATCACAGGCATGAAGGCTTGCATTGCCAGACGGGTCTGGGCTTGCTGCAGCATTTCTTCTTTATATTGAAGAGGGAATATTCTCTCATGAGAATGAGAGCAAACGTGATCTTGGAGGCTCACCAAACAGAATGTCCAAGGTGACTGATGGCTAATGAAGTTAATGGATCCCATTTTTTCAGGCTAGTGTCTTGTCCCTTAGACCCTTCTTTCAAAGGAAGTAAAAAGCCCTCTTTCAAAAGCAGGCTTTCTTGTCCAGCTGGATTCAAGGAAGCTGTGTAAGGCCATCTGTCTCAACAGCATCAGAAGGTAAAAGGTCCTATGTGCTTCCCATTCAGCAAACACTATGAGCTGTAGGGTTCTGAAAAGTTTCCAGAGGATTGAGCTTGCTTGCTATGGCCGTTAGCATCTGATCACAAAGTTGAGTTGTGAGGCAATGGCAAAAAGGGATCAGGTGCTGGAGTGCTGATAAAGAAGCACCAAAGTCTACTTAGCCTCAAAGCAAGTACTGGTGTGATGAGAAAAAACAAGAGCAAAAGCAAATACTGAAGCACTGAGGCAAATGGTCACTGAAGCACTTATCAAAAAACCAAACTAGGCACTAAATCCCTGCAAATATGTGCTAAGTGCCTAAGACAAAAGCCTGAAAATTTAGCAGCGATCCTGGATTTGACTTGAAAGTATAATTGCCAGCCACAGGGGACCTGATTGAAATTTCTGGAGAACAGCATTTATATTTGCGAACAATGACCAATAAGGGACTTGGCTCATGCTATATCATGCTACTGGTGCCCATCAAAAACATCTTAACAGTTCAGGGATTTCTGCATTTTAGTGTTAAGGAACTGAGACCTTGGATTGAGAATGAAGAGGAACGAGGGCCCTGAAGTTCACTCTTGCCCTGTACCCTGCACATTTGTTTATATCAAAGCAAAGTGAATGTAAAACTCTATGAAATTAGAAATGTAGCATTCAGTACCGACTTTGCACTGGTGTGAATTTACTGTTTTAAATGCAGGATACATTGCACTTGTTATCTTTAGAGAGGATTTCCCCCCTTAGCGGTGGGCATGCCTTTAGATTGTAGTATTTAGTATAATTCCCTTAGGGCTGAAATGCACACTTTATCTAGTAGTGGATAAATCTTTTTTGTCTTTCTAATTTTAACTATTCTTTTGACTTCATTTTTTCCTCTCCATGTTTGGTTTCCAATAATATGATTAGTTATGGATTTGTAAGTCAGAAATAGTTTAATAATTGCTATATTACTTTGCCTGCAACAGCAATGAATGTCTTACATTTAATGCATCATCCACACAGAAAATTGATGTTTGGCCAAAACTTGAGGACTCTGACAGCTAATCTTAAAGAGCTTTTGGTTGACGTGTAAAATGACTGAGAATCATGAATGAGATTCTCATGAAAATGGATGCTCTTTAAAGGATTACTGCAATAAAAGAAAAATATCCTGACTTGTAATTGGCTGAAAATAGACTTTCAGTAAGCCAGAAAGTTTATATGTTTGTGCTCACCCTCACTTTTTAAAAGTCACCAGTGCTAAATTCTGGAACCATGTTAATTAAATCTTATAAGTAAATGACTGCATTTTACTTGACTTTTCAAAACCAATAACAATTTCCTCTGATCTCAAGGGGCAATTGATTAGATCACATAGGCACATACCTAAATTCCTGATTAGGCTTATTAATGATAACATTTTTTCTGGGCTTCTAATTTAATTTCCTTATCGAATGTCACATTAAAACAATGACAACACAGTTACGTTAAAGAAAGGCATGAGCACATTGGGGAAATTCGTCTGCATGTGTAATGTGGATATTTAAAAAGTTCATAAAAATACACATGCTTGTATTGACATCACTAAGGTAACTCAGATTTACACCAGCCAAGAATCTGTCCCATTATTCCCATTCAAATAGTAAACACCTCAACATACTCCATCAATATTTACCATTTGAGTCAATAAATCTTGATGTTTTACCTCCAGAAAAGGCAATGTCTATTTATTAGATACCATGCTTGTGTTGAACCAAAAATGAAAGATCTGTTTTTCAAAATTAAGCCCACACAATTATGCAATCAGGTAATTGTGCATATAATTGCATGCACAAATGGCCAGTTAGATGTGTAACTGTCTATTTGCATGCAAAATTACCCAATATTGCAAATCAGACCTTAAATAATCACTATGTAAAGCAGTTTTATATTTATCATTGCATCTATCCCTTTCGCAAACCCTTGTTCATTTCATCTCCATTGAAAGGTTACTAATATATCTTTGTAAATGAAGAATGGTGTATCTACCTTCAGAGAGAGAGATCAGAGAGGTATCAATTAACACCCAATAAACAATATTGGTTATTTGAAGGGAAATATTTCAAAAAATATAAAATATACCATAGCAAATGCAATATTTCATGGAATGCATATTAACGTCAAATGATTTGGATGTGTAAGCATGAGATCATTCAAAGATACATGCCGTTCCAGAGAAGTATTAAATTATTGGTAAATTATGTAGCTAAAGTTCTCTCTGCAGAGTCATCTCTAGTATAAATATTTTACTTGATGTTTATTATTTGCATTCCAGTACTTTAACTGTTGTTAGTGAATCTGTATTAAAACTAAAAGTGGGCCCCTGTTGGGCTAGTTTCTGTATACATGTGATGGACAGACCCTGGTCCAAAGAACTTACAATTTAAAATGTCCAGAGTGAGAGAGGGTGAGAGGAGAAACAAAGGAACGGAGAGGTGAAGTGACTTACCCAAGATTGCACAGCAGGCCAGTAGCAGAAGCAGGAATATCACTCAGGTCTCCTGACTCCGCATCATTTCAGTTACCTATCCACTGGCTTATGATGCCTCTCTTATGCCGTTTCTACTGCATTTCAGGACATAAGGTGGACATTTTTAACAGCCAGTGTAATTAACCATTGAGACAGTTCACCAGGGGTCTGTGGTGACTTCTCTGTGTCTGACTATTTTAAAATCAAGATTGTCTGTTTCTCTGAAACAATAGCTCTAGGAATTACTCTGGGGATGCTGTGTGGCCTCTGCTCTACAGTAGGTCAGAAGAGATGACCACAGTGGTCTTCTCGCTTTGGCATTTATGAATTTCAGGTCCAGATCTTCCTTGTACAGATAATTCCTCAGGAGAACATAACTGATTGATTTTCTAATTCCTCCTCCTTTCATCCAAAGCACAATAGTTTTTAAAATCAGCTACAACATACATATAGTCATTTGGATCCCATATTTTAGGACAGGGGAGAAGATATGTAGAGTGACCAAATAGCAAGTGTGAAAAATCGGGACTGGCTTAGAGGGAAATAGGCATCTGTGTAAGACAAAGCCCCAAATATCTTGACTATCCATAGAAAACCGGGACAGCTGGTCCCCCTAAATCCATGTGACTCTTAAGAAAAATTGAAACTTGCACATATCAATTATAACCCCAGAGATAAGTGATGAGGATCTGTAAATAAAACTTTGTACTGTTTTTAGGAGGCAACTACTCATTCATGAGTATAAAGTTAGAAATGTGCTTACCTGTCGCTGAATTGGAAACAAAGAAAAATTTACTATTCAATTTGTTAACATACTGCCTACAGAGATCCACGTTCCCAACTTGCATGCCGTCAGAGCAGATTGCCTTCCACGGCAAGCCTATGCTAAATTTTCCAACTCTGGGACTCTGTGTTCTAGCTGTTTTCTTCGCATTACAGGGAGGCTTGAACAGGACTCCCTTTAGAGACCATACATAACTAGGGCTTGTCAGAGGAAAAGTAATTCCCTGTCACTCAGGGGATTTCAATATTTCACAGATTGGTTTAGTTCTTATTTACAGCAAATTCTGACCAACAGATGTTAGGTTGGAATTTTTCCAGCTAATTCTAACCAGAATCACAACTCCATGCTTGTCTCTCAAAGCCATTGTTGACTGTTGTTCATGTTCTTCCTTTCCCAATCTTTGGTGGTTAATGAAGTCAGCTCTTCCACCTACTGGTTCTGATTGCTACAGTAGAGTGCCTTGCCGATTTCAGAAGTAACTATTATTTTTATATGGGAAAAAAAGATGACAGGTTGTTTTCTAATTTACCAAAGCCACTTTGGCTTTCAATGAGACTGAGGCTTTATTTATGCTAAAAGAACTTTACCAGTATAGGATAGTATACACCGGGAATAGGAATACCAGTATGCTATACCAGCAAAACACTCCTATGCTGGAAGGGGTTGACCAGTATAGCTATACCAGCAAACTCTTCTAGTGCCGACACAGCCTATACCTGCAAAAGTTATTTTGCCAAGATAGCTTATCCCTGTCTGTGAACAAAGCAAGCTATATCCGCAAAAGGACCTTTTTTCTGGTATAATTGCAGGTACACTAGGGCTTTTACTGACATAGCTATATTGATTTAAAAAAATCACACTTTGAACCCCTGTAATGCTGCTGCCACATGTTTTTAAATGTAGGCCAAGCCTTAGTGTGGGCACAGCTCTACTGGCATTTTGTAGTGGGATGGTAAAATAGTCCCCACAAGCAGGACAAGCTATATCAGTAAATGCATCCACACTAGGAACATCTGTCCATAGAGCTGTGTCGGTCAGAGATGACACCTCTTCACATCCCTCATCAACAAAGCTATGATGGCAGAACGCTCAAGGTGTACCATTTCAGCTATATTGGCATAATTAAAATAGTACAATGTTCCTAGTAGGGATGTAGTTACACCAGTCCAAGCACCTTTTTACCAGTATAGCTTATTCCCATATGAGAAGGGGAATAACTTATACTAATATAAAGTATTTTTATTAGAGTATCTATACCATGCATTACACCAGTGTGTTAGTAAACAGTTATATCCCTCACTGATCTAGTTATATCAGCACAAACTGTAGACCAGGCATTAGGCCCCCTAAGTTCCTACGTCACGTAGGTATTTTGAAAAATGTTATTCCATGTCTCCAGTTTGATTTCTAAATATGCCATTGGGTTGAAAGCACTTTCCCATGGCAGTAGGGTTACTAACAACCTGAGCTGCAATCATAGAGCATCTCAGCAAAATAATAATCACACACCATTGTTTTAATTTTAAATGTGAGATAGATGAGAGTAACGACCTTGACAGTTATGACACTGCTTATTGAATCCACCTTATGCATAACTATAATGAATTATTTCCAAGTTTGTACAAGGCGACCAGCACGGCAGTCATTATGTTTGACACTGGCATTGAGAATTTTTTTTTTTTTTTTTTTTTTTTTGATGCACTGTTTCATTGGTTTTGGCAGCATTTTACTGAATGCATTTTGACTGACTCTTCATCCATCATGAGATTACAGAGAAAAAAAAGTGACACGGGTAGGAAGAAGCTTGCAGAAAGCAACAGTTTAAATATGTTTCATATTTCATGTCCATTGTGAACCCAATCCTGGAAAACTTCTCCATATAAATTCCCAGGTACTTTGATGGGAATTAAGCATGCAAAAAAAGATGAAGGGGGAAGTTCCATAAAGATTTGTTATCTA
This sequence comes from Pelusios castaneus, assembly GCA_007922175.1. Taxonomy (NCBI): domain Eukaryota; kingdom Metazoa; phylum Chordata; order Testudines; family Pelomedusidae; genus Pelusios; species Pelusios castaneus. Next base: position 9,667,187 of record ML685817.1, on the reverse strand, counting down.
TGCATGTCCTATAATGCGTATTCTACAATATGCATAATCTATATATTATATACATAATTTATTACAGTATACATACATTACATACTGTAATGAATAATCATTAATGTTCCTTAGTATGCATAGATATTGTACAGTTTCAAACAGCACGGTGTTAAAACGCATTAGGGAACCTTTAGTGAACACCAGCATGATCAACACGGACCAGTTCATGCACAACTTATTAGTATGCTTGAGAAATCACACCCCTGTAGTCCACATTTCTGTTCCACGTGGACAAGTCTTAAGATACAAGTAACCATTTCCAGTCTTTTCCTGGTGTTCCTAGGTATAATCCCAATTTCTTCTTTTGTTTTGGGGCTATTTTGTCTGTTTGTTGGTTAAAATAGAAAATCTGAGGCCTTGCCTATATCACATAGAGACTTGCAGTCTCCAGTGTCTGCAGGGGCTGCACCCCCATTACAAGATACTTGGTGGCAGCAGATGGATCTGCACCCTGTAGTGTCTGTCTAGAGTAGTTGATAGGCCAGGGCATAATTGGGGAGTTTTAGCACCATTAGCTCTTACTGACCATCTCCCATTCCTTATGGCTGTGACATCCTCAGATTAAGAAGGCAGTCCTGAGGTTCTGGTAAGTATTTCTTCCCCTCATTCTTACAACAAGCCGAGTTCCAGGCAAGAGTCTCAGTTTAGGGAGTTATGGCAAACAACGTTGGGGGGAGGAGGGAAGAGTAGGATCTATGTCTGTACAGCATTTTGGGATATCTGGGGACAAAAGGCACTGTGTACATACTTCTATTATCATCTCAGTACCAACAGACAAGCCTGTCGCTATCCCTGCTCCATAGCAACTGATTTTCATGTTACAGACATTGCTGAGAGAAAATGCAGAAGGACAAGGTTAATATATGTTGTTCAGCGACAACGGTGATATACAAAAGGATACCATATGATTCTCTACAGAGTACAATATTGATCTCATGAGTGAGGATTAGCTAAATGACTAACAAACCCTGTAAGGGTTAGCGGGTTGTCAGGCTTGACCTCCTGAGTGGATTAGAAGCACGTTCCGTAAGGAATTAATGCATGATCTTTTTATATTAATGTCAGAGTTGTTGGTTCTCAATTTTTCATAAATCACAGTCAAAACTCACTTAGCACGCAGCCTTTGGTGTATATACCATTATCATGTAATTTGGTCATGAAATAAAATGTAACAGATGTAATTTTTTTTTATTAAGCATACTCCAATTAAAATTAGCAGCTTAAAAATAGAGTATAGTTATTCTTGATTTTGGGCGGATGAGCCTAAGTTAAGACCACATGAGGAATGTGTTACTTCATACACAGCCTTCTATGTCCTGTGAAGAATGCAGATTACAAGACACAGCATAGGAAAATTGACTCATCATCAATTTATTGCTTGGTACTCAAGGTTAACTCATCTCAGAAGAGAATAAATCTTTTTATCTCAAACTATGAATTAAGTTGGGATGGGCTACGTAGGAATAAAAGTAGAGTCATCACAAAACCATAGAAATTTTTGCAGCCAGATGCTAAACTGCTATCAATGACATACTTAATAGAACTACATCAATTTATACCAGCTAAGGATCTGTCCCTTTAAGTTTCTATAATGGTTGGTTTAATTCAATTAATAAATCTGGCTGATGGTCACTGTAATGTCCATGTGTGTACATATATTTGTCAATTGAGTGTCTCCATCTAGTCTATCATATTCTCTTTTTCCTTGTAGTTCAGTCAAACAATGTGCAATTGCGAGGAGCTGGAGATTGAATCTGCCAGGCCTTGTACACACGATCAGATTATCGCGCATTAAAGCTCATTACCGCGCGATAGCAACAACGGCGTACACACGTGCAACAGGGCTCTTGCGCGTTAAGTGCCTTGTTGTCGCGCAATCCAACAACCACTCCGACGAGAGTGGTAACAGCTGTTGCGGATCATATATTGCGCGTTTGAGCTCGTGTGTACGCTTACCGCGCATTGACTGGAGTCCGGAACTGTCCCAGCATTCCCAAGTCGTCCTCTCTGGTCTTCCCCCCACCCGCTCTGTGGCCGTGACGAAACTGTCCCCGCCCTGCCCCGAACTTTATTCCCGGGATTTTCAAATTTCAAGTCTGTTTCACTTCCTGCTCTCTTCCTCGTGGAGTGTGTTTGTGCTCCGATCATCAGTAGCAATGGCGGCCCGCCGTGGAAGACGCGCACCCCTTTGGAGCACGGCAGAGGTGCTGGACCTGATCAGCATCTGGGGAGAGTCCGCCGTGCAGGCGCAGCTACGCGGCAGCAGGAGGAATTATGACACATTTGGCATAATTTCTCGGGCCATGTCAGAGAGAGGGCATGATAGAGACACAGTGCAGTGCAGATCAAAGGTGAAGGAGCTCAGAATTACCTATCACCGAGCGAAGGAGGGAAACCGCCGTTCCGGATCAGCGCCTGCAACATGCAGGTACTATAAGGAAATAGAAGCCATCCTCAGCGGGGACCCCACAACCACTGCCAAAAGTCCCGTGGACACTTCAGCCCCTCCTCGTCCGGTGATTGCCAGAGCAGAGCAGGATGAGGACGTTGTTGAGGAGGAGGAGGAGGAGGAGATGGAGGATGACACGGAGGAAAGCGCAACCGCGTGTAGCCAGGAGCTCTTCAGCAGCCCCGCTGAGACGTCCACCCAAGGCTTGAACTGCAGCTTGTTCTCTGAGGCGGCAGAGGGGGGTTCAGGTAAGTTTCTCCTTCATTCAGCTCTGCTCCTGCTAAAATATCATTGTCTGGGGGGGGGGTGCTTGCGGGTCCCCGCTGTGCACGCTATTTACTCTGCATTCATTAGCAGGGCATCAATACAAGCAGTGATTGTAAAATAATCATCTGCATTTAGGTCAGAAAAGGTTTCCTCGATGTACCTCCAGAGCCTAATACTCAGGTTAGATGGGAGAGCGTTTGTGTCTGCGCTCCCAAAGACGGACACTCTGCCTCTCCAGCTGCAAAGCACAGCCCTGGGAACCATGGCAGCACACAGTGCAGCAGCATACGGTCCCGGCCTGCTACCGGCGGCATGTAGGAGATGTATTCTAGATGGAAGGGGCACTCTGAGGAGAGGGATATTGGGTTCCATCCGTGTGCCCTCTTCCGATTCTTAGCCCCCGGTAAGCCGTCTATTAGAATGTACCTTGTCTGCTTCAGCGCAGCGTAGTGTGTTGACCGCCCTGTACCTTCCAGTGGAATGTGCTACTGGAAGGTTACATTGGCTATCTATGCTATGTGTTAACAATGTCTATATTGTTATTTTTGTATTAGAATTGAGCTTCACAAGGCCGGTGTCTACCCCAGCTGACCGAATGAGAAACATTAGGCGGCGTTCTCGAAGAAACAGGGAGGATATGTTTAACGACCTGCTGAAAGCAACACAAGAATCCGCAAGGGAGAATAGAGCCTGGAGAGAGGAATCCCAGCAGAGGAGGCAGAAACACAGGGACGAACTGATAAGCGTCATGAAGGAGCAAACAGAACTGCTAAAGAACATGATAGCTTTGCAGTCCCAGGCGATAAATGTCCGGGCTCCACTCCAGACAGTTCAGCCGTGTATGCCTCCCACACACCGCAGTCCCTCAAAGCATTTCTTTGAAGGCCACCCTCCACCCCGGTACAGGACAACATCCAGCCCCCCCCCCCCAAGCTACTTTTACGAGACCCGGAGCTACACCAACCTGTAACCCCACCCCCATCTTTCAGGTTTCAATAAAAACAGTAACAAATACTTTGAAGAATGCATTTATTTATACACATTATTGAAATGATCCTAAGGTGCACCTCATGCGTCATGGAACTGAACTAGGGAAGGGCATCATTGAAATGCTCCCTGAGTGCCTCCCTTATGCGAGCAGCTTCTCCTTGTGCCACCCTAATACTCCTAGTGGCTGGCTGCTCGAATGCTTCCTCGAGGCGCTGTGCCTCCGTAGCCCACGTAGGGGAAAACTTTTCTCCCCTACTTTCACAAATGTTATGGAGGACACAACATGACGCAATCACGGCAGGGATCTGGTCCTCCGCCAAGTCCAGCCTCCCATACAAACAGCGCCAGCGCCCTTTTAAACGGCCGAAGGCACACTCCACAGTCATTCTGCAGCGGCTCAATCGGTAATTGAACCGCTCCTTGCTGCGATCAAGGTTCCCGGTGTAGGGTTTCATGAGCCATGGCATCAGTGGGTATGCTGGGTCTCCGAGGATGACTATGGGCATCTCCACCTCCCCCACTGTTATTTTTTGATCAGGGAAAAAGGTGCCCCCTTGCAGCTTCCGGTACAGACCAGTGTTCCTGAAAATGCGGGCATCATGCACCTTTCCCGACCACCCAGCATTGATGTCCGTGAAACGCCCCTTGTGATCCACGAGTGCTTGCAGCACCATGGAGAAGTAGCCCTTCCTGTTTATGTACTCCGTCGCGAGATGGTCTGGAGCCAAAATAGGGATGTGTGTGCCATCTATGGCTCCCCCGCAGTTAGGGAATCCCATGGCAGCAAAGCCGTCCACAATCTCTCGAACATTGCCCAATGTCACTGTCCTCCGTAGCAGGATGCGATTGATGGCTTGGCACACTTGTGAGAGGGCTAATCCGACGGTGGTCCTCCCGACTCCAAACTGGTTTGCAACGGACCGATAGCAGTCGGGAGTCGCCATCTTCCATACAGCAATCGCAACACGCTTCTCCACAGTTAGGGCTGACCTCATGTTGGTGTCTTTCCGTCGCAGGGCAGGGGCCAACTCTGAGCACAGTTCCAGAAAGGTTGCTTTCCGCATTCGAAAGTTCTGTACCCACTGCTCGTCATCCCACAGCTGCATAACAATGCGATCCCACCACTCGGTGCTCGTCTCTCGCGACCAGAAACGGCGTTGCACCGTGTGCAGATGATCGGTGAAGGAGCTGAGCAACGCGGTGCTGTTGCTCTGCATGGCATCGATCAGCCCCTGCTCCTCGGTGTCCTCATCTGACTCGGAGCTCATTGCGTACTGAGCAACAAGCCGAGATGTATTCAGAATGTTGAAGGCGACAATGGAGATCATAGCAGGATCCATGCTGTCGCTGTTGCGATTGATTGCAAGTGGTGCGTTGCGTCACTGCAATGTTGAAAATAGGCGCGAGTTGCTATTGGCAACGAGGAAGACGCTAGGGGAACACAAAGCACCATGGGAAACTGACACTTTACCCATGGCGCTTTGCGTTCCTTTCCTTCATCCCATGATTCATAGCGCCGACTTAGGGGAAAATGGAACGATGGGATAGGTGCCCAGAAGTCATTGCGCTCAACCGCGATAATGCGTGTAATTTTGTTGCGTTGCAGGGAGCAACGTGTGTACGCGTTGTCCCGCAATAAAGGTCACGTGAGTTTTGTAGCGCGATTGCCTTGTTGCGCTTTAATCTGATCGTGTGTACATAGCCTGAGTTTTGTAGCGCGATTGCCTTGTTGCGCTTTAATCTGATCGTGTGTACATAGCCTGACACTCCATGTTGCTTTTTAATTCCTATAATAAGAGGGTAGGTAGCTTTTCCAGCAGGAGTTCCACTGAAAACAGGCTGATGCATCAGTTGTCAGCTTGCTTCTCTCTCTTTCAATATATAAATAAATAAAAAGTCTTCATGTATTCCTTTCAATAAAGGGAGTGAGATAATGCTAGAGAACTCTTTTGTGTGTGTGTGTGTTTTTTAAATAACTGTATTATGTCAGCGACCTGTAATAAATAGCACTGCAATGAGAAGCGACAGCCTCATTCACCTTGCATCCATGCAGAAATAACTAAGCTCTCTTCCCAGGCCTTGAGAAAGGAGAGAATTATAGAAAAGAATTGACCTTGGCTTGCAGTTGCTCTCAGACTAAAAAGGAACAGCCTAGCACCCAGAGATTGAAGTTTTCGCTGGCTATTTTTTTTTGCTGTGCTGCAATCACCCATGTTACTACAAGTCATTTGATGTAGAGCATGAACAGTACATTCTCTTTCTTTCTTGCATTCTGTAAGGTTGCTTGAAACTCAGGTAGCTCACTTCTCAACTAGCAAAAGCCCAGGGGTATGAAAGATTTTAATATTTGAATGACAGGAGAACCAAGCTTTATATAACAATCAAGCACAATATATTCATGTCAGTCTTATGTAGTCTCCTGTTTTCCCTCCTTGAAGTCTAAAGTATCAGTACAGAGTTAAAGTAATTTGAGATCTTAATAAATCAATTAAATTAAATCAAAATAATATAGAAGACAGTTGAGAGATTTAGCAGCAGGAGAGGGCAATGAACACTTTGGATTGCATCTAGCTAGTCATCCTTCCTCTTTAAGTTTTAGGTAAGTGGGGTTTGATTATTTTTCATGTAGCAACTTGTGGAAACTTTTGACATCAACATGTGTTCCCTCTAAGTGACCTCACTGGTTTAATTAAAATAAGATTACTGTGCAGTGATTTTTTTTAGTTATTTAAGTTCCATGTTATTGTGTCGTCTTGGTGATCTCATGTTTTGAACATTTTCAAGTCCATAGTGAATTTGACAAAGCAAACACTCCTGTTACATATAAGGACCAGATGTCCTGATTTTATTGGGACAATCCCAATATTTGGGGCTTTTTCTTATATAAAGTGCCTGTCAGCCACCCCCCGCACCCCCCATCTCCACCCTGGTATTTCTCTATTGCTGCCTGGTCACCTAAGTTACATTTGTCCTTGAGTACCTAAGAATCTCTAGCCTCCTCCCTCCCACAACATGTCCCTCCAGCTTTTCAGTTTGTATAGACAGGGTGCTTCAGATTTGGAGATTGAGAGATAAGAAGCCCTTGACCCATGCTGCTCCTGCACCCCCTTCTGCACTTCGGGTCCTGAGTTGACATATCATATCAATTTACATCAGTTGAGGATTTAGCCCCCGTGTCAGTTCTGTACTCCCCTCTTCCCATGAAAGCCGGGAGAGCATCCAGCCCAACAAGACTGATGTTTCTATCCTTTATATCTCTTTGCTGCATTAGAGCTCTCTTGGATAAAATATCAGACTTACTTAGTAACCAGTGCATTTTGGTTGCCTTTCCCTTATGGCTTTTCCTCAGTGCCTATAAACTCATTTCAAGGCCCTGTCATCTACTGGTACAATGTACTTTACTCCCCACTTTCATATCATGAAAACCTCCCATCTCCCTTTCATCACATTTACCAGGATCTGTTAATCTTCCAATAATAGCCCAGCATTTGCTGCAGTATCCATCAGGTCACAGTGACTAAACTCTTTCACTGGTCTGCCTGAGAAAGACAAATGCCAGCTGTCATATTGCCTTAGCATCAGGTTACGTTTAAATGTAGCACCAAGATTATTTTTAGAGGGGGAGATATTGTGTGCGCACGTGCGCTGTCTGTGTATAAGTGCATGGGTTTATATTACAGAAGCGTAGAATAGCGGCAGTCACGGTGAAGAGAGTAGAAGAATGTAGCAAACAAATGTTAAGAAAAACCTCACACCCACAGCATTTTTATGAGCCCATCCAGCAGTGATTCTCTTGCTGAACATAATCATCAACTCAGGTTGTCCACCAGTAAATATAGTTATTTGCCCTTCCACTTGCTGGGTGGAGGAAGTGAGCTGATATGTCATTTAAAATTCTACTTGATTATTTTTGGTAACCGCTCACTTGGTCAATAGCTCCTTTTGTGAAAATCCAGAGTTTGCTGCACCGAGGTACACTACAGTCGAAAAGCTGGTTGCAGCAACTTTGAGGGAACCCAATGTAGGATGAACAATTGCACTTTCATATATAAGAAATGAAAAAATTAAATGCATCTGATTGAAAGTGCCCGTTTGAGTTTTGCACAATATACTGTTCACTGTCATGTTTTTATTCAGCCAGGTGGATCTGGTCTACCTGAGATATACCAGTAGGGGGAAAAAAAAATACAGAAGCTGCAGAAATTCTGCAGTTTTAGTTTTCTAATAACTATGGGGACTGGGGGCAATATCGGTGATCCTATGTCTAGAGAGTCAGAATGTTTGGGGAGCTTTGTTTCTTAGTATGAGGGACAGCCCCTGTCAGTTTTAAAGCAACAGAGGTTTGTTTTTTTTTCTTTTTCAGTGGCTGTAAGCCTTCTGTGAAATGGATTGTTCTTCATTTTCATATAAGTATGCCAGCTCCTTAAAGTATTCTACTTACCTCAGGAGGAATTCAATAGATATCACTCAAGTTTGCCACTTCCTATTAATCAGCAGCAGAGAAGCTTTTTAAAGAGGCAGTGAGGAGTCAGTAAGTTTCAGGAGTTGAGCAGTTAATGGCAGCACAAGGTCAGTCAGGAGCTACGAGAACAGGATACTTGAGGCAAGAGAACAGGAAGGATACAAGGGACTCTCCTGTTATGTTTTGAGGCATTAGAAGTGGAAGAAAGTAGACAGTTGTTATAAAAAGTGGTTTTGCCTTGTATATATCTCATATTCTTGCGTTAACTCTTTTAGTACACTTGGTGAAATCAGGAGATGGAAAGATTTGACATAATAGCAGTTTTCATGCTCCTTTTATTTCTTTTCTGGGCAATATTTTCTGGTAATAGTTTCATTATTATGAATTCATTTGGTATTCACTCTAACAGCAGTGAAAATAATGAAGTCATTTAGTATTCATGGGGATGCCATATGTACTTCTAAAAGTGTTTCATTGCAATTTAGCATTAGTTAATGGACGCTTAAAATAAACTGTTAACACTTGGGTTTCCTCTTATTTCTTACAATTAATTATTTTTCTTGTTTAATATGGATGAAGTATCATGCCATTTTTAGTTCATATTACACTTCAGATGTAATGTGGCTGAAATAAATTAATAGAGGATTAATAGCTAGCGAACAGACATGCCCATTCCCTGGTGATATCCCCCAGATATTCAAACTACCCAGTCTAATTATAGGTACTGTCAACTAGTGGATGCTATGCTTTTTGCAGTATTATAGGTCATATCCTCAGCTGCTGTAAATCTGTCATAATTCCATTGATTCAATATAATCTGTTCTCTGGGTAAATATTGCCTCCTGAAGTTGGACTATCTGGGAAGGATGCAATGGTATCCCTTGGTGAATGTCAGTTAATTTGTTCTAGACTGTGAAAAATATCTCTGAGAATGATTTTAAAGCATGATTGGGTTCAAAACACAATCAGATATTGTGATTATCTATCCTACCTGTGAACCTTGAAAGATATCACCTGTACTGTGTTGAATCAGTCTGCCTCAATTTTAGTGTGTGTATTCATATAGACTTTGCTTCACCCTTGGCTTTTACTTGCTTAATCAATTGTATTCTCCATAAAAGTTGTCCCTTTTCAGTGCTGAATAGCCTCCATATTTGCTGGGATCAGTTGTCAGACCCTTTTCTCCAATGTCTAGAACCCATATCTAGATGAATCACTGTTTATTTCAAGAGTAGGATAATGGTCTTTAAATGTTTTTGAACCAGGAAGAGATGTAGCATTGTTCATTGAAGGGGCATCTGTCTCAAGGAAGGGGATGGATAGGTTTACTGGAAGGAAAGGAAATAAAAAAATCAATAGGCCAAGACTCTATTCCAGTCCAAAGAATCATATTAATTTGATATGATTTGCATTGCTGGTCGAAGCTTTGTTTCCTTTAATGAGCTAACAAATGCTTATAACATCTAATTGTTAAATGTTTGTTAATTAATGTTTAACTGATGTTAAAGCAGATTACAGCAGAACTATGATAGTCTACATGAAAGCCAAACAATTGGCAAATGAATTCATTATGATTAGAGCAGCAATAATGAATACCAAAGAAATTCATAATGATGTGACACTTAAAATCAAATGTTAAGCATATCATTAATGATTAGACACATGTCAGACTGTTTGGCATTTTTTCCCTTTACAGGACATACCTATTATGTCCGTAAAACACTGTGAGAGGGACTTGCTTTCAAATGTGTATCTCTTTACATTGATAATTCAATTCTTTTATATTTTCAAACAACTTCATGACATATCTGTCACTTCCATAGCAATTGGCTGCACAAGCCTGAAAGCTGTGAATCTGATGTAAATCTATACAATTTGTAATGGAGATTCTGTAACTGCAGGTTGTTACAGAAAAGTGACAGGGTAATTAATGAGAACTGCCTCTTGTTTACTATGATTGGGCCAGTATTTTGTGAGATGAAAGGGGAGGGGAATGAGGAAAGTTGTTTCAAGTATCCTCACACATTGAAATAACTCATGTCTAAGAATGTGGATTTTTTTTTTGAGAATGCAGTGGGTTTCATTAAGAGATACTGTCCCACTTGATATATAGGAGAGACAAGGTGGGTGAGGTAATATCTTTTATTGGACCAACATGTGTAAACTCACAAGTTTGTCTGCCTTGATCTCATTTTCCCAGACCTGAAGAACTCTGTGTAGTTCAAAAGCTTGTGTCTCTCTCATCAACAGAGGTTGGCCCAGTAAAAGGTTTTACTTCACCTATCTTGTCTCTCTAACAACCTGGAACCGACCCTCGCTACTACAGCACTGTAGACACGTGATATGTAGTCATTAAATAGGTTTAAACGCGATCTCAGGTAGTTCACCTGATTCTGGGTCCTCTCTGGCCAACATTTTGAGACTTTACAACCATGTTTTCCTGTTTACATATCTTTTCTCTCCTCTGTGGTTCTGTAAAGAAAAAAAACCCACTCAGAAACTATACAATGGAAAGAATGAAATTGCCTACCTAAAAAGCCTATTCCATAGCCCATTGAAGTCAGTGGGGATCTTCACATTGACTTTGTGTTTTGGTTCTGACCCAAATGGCTTTGGAATGCACATTGTAATTAAATTTACAAACAGAGGGAAAAATAGCCTTATTGTCTCTAATCTCAACCAGTTACAATAACCTCAGTTGTACTCGAGATGATGAGAGGTATGGTATGTTCAAGCAAAAGAGACAGTGTGTACTTTTTATACTAACCTCTCTTACACAAGCACCATCATGCTAGGGTTTTAGACTGTAAGGCATTTGTTAATCCCCGCTGTCTCATCAAAGGCACTTCTGGATTTAATAAAGTTTTCTAAGTGTATTTATGTTTGGAATATTACTCTATAAAGTGAATAGGACTTAAATGCCATGGAAAACTCTTCCATCACTATTTCTCCTGCCCTGCCAATCCTGACTACAGCTTTTGTGTCTGGCACCCTCAAGATATTTAAATAAACAACAAAAATATGATTAAAAGAAATAAAATTCCAAAAGGGCAAGGATAGAATTAAATGGCATATCCTAGTTGCCATTCGTCACAATGGGCAATTCTGCTTGTGTGTTTAAAGTTGAATACAGTAGGGATCCTATGATACCCTTTCCCAGAAATACTCACATATGTGGTTATACTGCATGTAATGACCAAAACTGGCCAGACTGCCAGGGATTGATGAAGTCCAGAAGTCCATGTGGATGGGGAAGAGCTTTGTGTTGATTCCATCTGAGCTATAAATTGGGGAAAAGGTTTCCCCATAGTCCTCAAGAAACTGTGGCCAAGTCTACACTGATGAGTTTGATCTTTCCGGTTCGATTGAGTGGTCAGTGAAGACCCATTCAATCAATCTGGAAGTCAATGCAGTAAGTCCATTTCCTCAGGAAGAGTAGCGCTGAGTGGAAGGAATGGTGTTTCCTTTCGACTCCGCAGGGGAAACATTGTGCTAAATATCCATTAGAAAGTCAAGGGGAGACACGCGAGTTATTTTACGTAGCTTGTGTATCTCCTTTTGACTGCCACTGAAAACTGTGCTAAGTGTAGACCAGGCCTGTGTCATTTAGATGTGATCTCCACTGCCTCATGTATGCCACTGAGAAAGTCTTCCTTTTTGGGGAATTACTGAGTATGTTTCTGCAATATCAAACCAGGGGAAGACATTTAATTCATCCCCACACATAAGCTTTTCAGCAGAAAGGCGAAACATCACTCATATGAATTTGTCAGTCATCTCTTTACAGCATCTGCACAAGAGGTGCTCCCACTCTGCAGTTGTGCTACATCTTATTCCCATACAGAATGAATAGTTGCTTAATACTTCCATGTCCATTCCCGTTTGAGTTTCAGTAGCGAGGGGCCCCTCAGGAACATGGCCATGAAACACCCCGAGTTACAGTTGCTAAAAGGCAGTGCCTCTCAAATTTTCAAAAACACCCGCGTCAAAACAACGAAGGCTCCTCTTGGCTGTGTTTCCAAAGGTCATGCAACACTTTATATTTTCCCCAACGTGACACTGCGTGACGGAAGAAAGCATTTATCTTCTGTACTTGTCAGTTTTGTTCTACCAGCTCCAAAATGATGAAATACTGCAGAATATGCTGCTGCTTGTTTCCTTTAGGGACTTGCACTGATTTGTTTAAAGTGTCATCTGTACCCAGTAAATGCTTCATTTATTATAGCCGACACCTGAAAATGTCTAAAGGAGATATATCAAGACATCACACCAAAAATTATTTTTTATTTGCTCATGTTTACTTATGGCATAATATAAATGTACCCTGTTATGATAAATTGCATTTCTCCAAGCTACCACCTCTGTGTGTGTGTTTGAACTGACATTGTGCAAGATCTGAAAAAGCATCCATTTTCAATCACAAAAAATGCATTTTGACTCTTGATGGGATCGACATAGCTGTTAATTAACTTGGTGAGTCACAGATAAGTTCTTGCCTCAGGAGCTTTGTATACACTCTACTAAAACTTTTGCTTGTTACTTATTCTGATACCTAAGCTAAAATAAAAACAGATCTCGTGCAAAAAGCTAATATTTGAGACAGTGATTATGACCATAGTAAGATTGTTAAAATGGACCCAAAGTTTTTCAGATTTAATTCTGTGACTCTAGATCTTATCAATATTTTTACTTTTATTTGAAAATTGGTTACTATATTCCTTGTATGATATCTGTAAGAGAAAACGCCTGTTAATCAATGAGAATCTTTTTACCGGCATCTCTGGGAGACAGATCAGGTGCTAAGTGCAAAGAATTGAACTTTAGCGTTGGCTAGAGAATATCTTTTGTTAAAGGTCACACTAAGTGTATACATGCAATACTTATGATATGTACATAGATGATGTAATGAATGTTTTTCTCCTAGATTTTTATGCTTCCATAGCTATCATTGCTCTTGTGTTATAGGTGACTGTGTCCAAAAACCCCCCCTATCAACTTATGTCTTCGAGTAACCCTTATATATGACTTTCAATTGTCACACTTTATCTTTTCATATGTTAAACTCTTATAACTGGTCTTGTAGACCAAGTTTGTTACGTGATTATGCAGCAGTGGATCCATGTAAGCAATTTACAGTTTCATCCTTCTGTAAGAAGGTACAGTTTCATCATTCTGAAAGAACTCAAATGTGAAGTCGCGGAACTGTTAACTAAGATTTGTAACCTGTCCCTTAAAATGGCTTCGGTACCCAAAGACTGGAAGTCGGCTAATGTAACGCCAATATTTAAAAAGGGCCCTAGAGGGGATCCCGGCAATTACAGACCGGTAAGTCTAACGTCGGTACCGGGCAAATTAGTTGAAACAATAGTTAAGAATAAAATTGTCAGTCACATAGAAAAACATAAACTGTTGAGCAATAGCCAACATGGTTTCTGTAAGGGGAAATCGTGTCTTACTAATCTATTAGAGTTCTTTGAAGGGGTTAACAAACATGTGGACAGGGGGGATCCAGTGGACATAGTGTACTTAGATTTCCAGAAAGCATTTGACAAGGTCCCTCACCAAAGGCTGTTATGTAAGTTAAGTTGTCATGGGATAAAAGGGAAGGTCCTTTCATGGATTGAGAACTGGTTAAAAGACAGGGAACAAAGGGTAGGAGTAAATGGTAAATTCTCAGATTGGAAAAGGGTAGCTAGTGGTGTTCCCCAAGGGTCGGTCCTAGGACCAGTCCTATTCAATTTATTCATAAATGATCTGGAGAAAGGGGTAAATAGTGAGGTAGCTAAGTTTGCAGACGATACTAAACTACTCAAGATAGTCAAGACCAAAGCAGATTGTGAAGAACTTCAAAAAGATCTCACAAAACTAAGTGATTGGGCATCCAAATGGCAAATGAAATTTAATGTGGATAAGTGTAAAGTAATGCACATTGGAAAAAATAACCCCAACTATACCTATAATATGATGGGGGCTAATCTGGCTACAACGAGTCAAGAAAAAGATCTTGGAGTCATTGTGGATAGTTCTCTGAAGATGTCCATACAGTGTGCGGAGGCGGTCAAAAAAGCAAACAGGATGTTAGGGATCATTAAAAAGGGGATAGAAAATAAGACTGCAAATGTATTATTGCCCTTATATAAATCCATGGTACGCCCACATCTCGAATACTGTGTACAGATGTGGTCTCCTCATCTCAAAAAAGATATTCTAGCACTAGAAAAGGTTCAGAAAAGGGCAACTAAAATGATTAGGGGTTTGGAGAGTGCCTCGTATGAGGAACGATTGAAAAGGCTGGGCCTCTTCAGCTTGGAAAAGAGGAGACTGAGGGGGGACATGATAGAAGTATATAAAATTATGACTGATGTGGAAAAAGTGGACAAGGAAAAGTTGTTTAAATACTCCCATAATACAAGAACCAGGGGTCACCAAATGAAACTGATAGGTAGCAGGTTCAAAACAAATAAAAGGAAGTTCTTCTTCACACAACGCACAGTCAACTTGTGGAACTCCTTACCTGAGGAGGTTGTGAAGGCTGGGACTATAACAATATTTAAAAGGGAACTGGATAAGTTCATGGTGGCTAAGTCCATAAATGGCTATTAGCCAGAAAGGGGTTAAGAATGGTGTCCCTAGCCTCTGTTTATCAGAGGATGGAGACGGATGGCAGGAGAGTGATCACTTGATCATTGCCTGTTAGGTTCACTCCCTCTGGGGCACCTGGGCACTGGCCACTGTCGGTAGACAGATACTGGGCTAGATGGACCTCTGGTCTGACCCAGTACGGCCTTTCTTATGTTCTTATGTTCTTATCCTTCTAGTTATGAGTCACTGAAATCTACACTGCAAACCTAATTTTGCATGTCTTACAAGTTTGCTGAACCACTCAGATTATCCAGCCCTTGAACATTGCCCTTAGCTTATATTTTTGCAGGAAGCAACAGGAATGTTCATAAAATTAAATATTCCTGTGTGCAGACACTGCTGTTTAGCTTGCCACAGCAGTCCTGTTGACTGCATGTAAGGTGAGATGGAAAGCCACTCCAGACTCTTTTGAGTTGGAGATGCAACAGGCTTTGGAGAGAGTCCCCAACTCAACAACAGAAAAAACATGTGCCACACTGAAATATCTCGTGTGTTCTCCTAACCTTGGACCCAATGGCTATTGCAAATGGTGTGTTGGAGCTCCATTCCTGTAAGGAACAAGGGCATGACACTGGCATGGCCATATATTTCACAGTCATGGTGGACCTCCTAGGGTTTCCTGATATTTTGTATACAGTGCTAACAGACACTGCTGGATTGTTCAAGGTTGCTGTGGCTTGTTAACAATGAGCCAGGTTCCATTTTGTGGTGTTGGCGACCTGTATGTACATCTTTCATGTCATTCTGTCTTTGTTCTTTGCACATTGTTCTTTGCACATCACATAAGAATGGCAATGTTAGGTTAGGCCAATGCTCTATCCAGCCCAGTGTCCTGTCTTCTGATAGTGGTTGGTGCCAGATACTTCAGAGGGAGTGATCAGAAAAGATGATCAAGTGATCCACCCCTTATCAGCTTCTGACAGGCTGAAGTTTAGGGACACCCAGAACATGGGGTTACATCCCTGACCAATTTGGCAAATTGCCATGGTTGGCCCTAACCTCCATGTATGTATCTAATCCTTTTTTGAACTCAGTGATGCTTTTGGCCTTTGCAACATCCACTAGCAATGAGTTCCACAGGTTGACCATACATTGTGTGAAGAAGTACTTCTTTATAGTTGATCCACATGTGTAATTATGCCATGCAATATAAATTATGTCCCTATAGCAGATTGGCAGGGGTGGGGCCCCTCAATGCCTCTGCTAACACCCCTTCTCCCAACTACCTGGTTTGGGGAAAGAGGAAGGCAGCCAGGTCCTGCAGCTCCATGCACTAATTAGAGCTTGGAAGGACTGGGCCTGATTAGGGAACAGGGAGCAGCTGTCTCCCTAGCTCAGGCAGAGTGTATAAGCTGGCTGAGAAGAAGCTGGAGGAGGTTAGCTGGGTAGGAGAGTTTGGCTCTACCTGTTGTTTGCTGACCAAGGCCTCAAGACCCAGTGATGGATCAGGGAAGGATTTATGTGGGGATTAAGGACTGTGATCTGCACTGTAAACAAAAGAACACAGGTGAAGCATGATGAAAAGTGTGTGAGATCCTTTTTGTTGCCTCCAGAGGAAGAGGGGATGGAGGGAGAACCCCGTGGCAGCTTGTTACAGTCCCCTTCCATCGTTGCACAGAGCTATGGTGAGAGCCCATCGGGATGTGATGACATTGGGTATGTGGCTGAAAACCTATGCTTGTTCCTGCTGTGCTCCAGTAGACAACAATTAGGGACCTCTGGATGATATGGCTGGTTGGCTAATCCACAGACAACATCCTCTGCTGATTAGTCCTTCCTACTGCAACTTTTTCTGTGTCTTACCTATGACTGGCAGTATAACCAGTGAATGCAGCCTGTATCTGTCACTGAATTTCCAGACTGTCCTGTGCTTTTACGTCTGAACAGGTGGTGTGCTGGTCTCTTGTAGATGGCTGTGGTAGGTGCATGTGCAGACTTCGTAGCTGCAAACTTGTACTACAACCGTTGGCTTTGACCCTGCCACCTTAGTTCATATTAGCCACAGTGCTTTGCTTTGCAAGTAGTCCCACTAAATTGACACTGTGATTATCTCAATGTGAGCAAGGATGCAGGAAGAATTGGACCTCTTGCAATTCACCAGGATGGGCAATAGGTTCTGCCCAACAGCTGTTGGTCCCAATACCACTGCTGTCCTAATCCTTCCAACAGGATTTATATGCTTACTATGCCTTGGAGAACTTAGAGTATGTGTACGTTGTATTATATCACATCTCTGGACTGGACGAAAACGTAGTAATGTCAGTATTCATTGGGTATTATGGAGAAGTACTGATTCGGGCTCTTCAGTTACTTAGACAAAAACCTATATACCTTATTGTTCAACTGGAAAAGTGCAATAGGAATAATAAGTAAATAAACCAACCTGTAGATTTTATGACTATTGTATAACACACACTATGGAAATAACAGACTTTCCCCAAAGTAATTTCTCTGGTGCTTCTGAGAATCTGTAAATGGCAAATATATGAAATATTTTAATGTTGGTTTTTTACAACTGTCATTACAGTTTTAATTAAGCAAATTAGATGCTGTGCTTGAGTAGCAGTCTTGTTTTAATTTGCTATTGTGTGCATTACATTCAGTCCATATGGGTTCAAAGAGAAAAGAAGGCTTGAGTCCTGTTATGATTCTCTTTCTAGACTAGAATACACTCCCAGGGAATACTGCACCTGCAAAAGATTTGTGGTTTATTTGGGAGCAGAAGACTACTTTACCAGTTACTCTGATGGGGCCTGGGTTCTCAGGCCATGTTCTCAGCCTTATTATGGACCTGTTCTTTGACCTTGGTCAATTCACATTATCTCTTTGAGCCTCCACTTCAGTCCCACCTTTTGTCTTGTCGTTTTATTTTGGAAGGTCTGCAGAGCAGTGACTGCCTCTTGCTTCGGATCTATACAGTGCCTCACACAACAGTGCCCTGATGTTGGTTGTGCATGTGGGTAGAGGATAAGGTGTTATCATAATGGAAATAATTAATCATTGTTGATCAGGGAGTTGAGACATCCTACCCTCCCCATATTACTAAATTGAACGGGACTACCTGGCTGGCTGGGGAATGCAGAGATGGCTCCCTATAAGTGATCCTGGCACAGAGAAGGTTGAGAACCAACAAACTGGGGAATTCCCTTCCAGCTATCAAAAGAACTCTGACTGGGAAAAGACTTACTTTCCCATGCCATCCTTCAACAGATTATCAGTGGGGAGATACCTGGCCCCTTCCACATTAATGCAGGGACTCAGTACTCTTGTCACTGCAGATGGGAGCTTCTGTGAAGTTCCATCAACTCTAAGAGTATAGGAACTTGGTTTTGGGTGCACAGGCCCAGCAGGAGTTGTGTGTAGTGCGTGGAAAATAGCTGGGTTCTACAGAGAAAGGGAGACGAGAGCATGAGAAATGGGAGTCCATTTGCATGTGATGTTTGCCCCATGGGAAGCCCCACACATCTGCAGTCGTCCGGTAGGGCTAAGTTATGTTTTATGCAGTTCATGCTCTCCCATGATGAACTCTGCCAATTTTTGCATTCCAGGGATTGCCTAGTAAATTGTAGTTGAGCTTTTCAAAGCCAACTAGGGTATTTAGACACAATGGGAGCTTCATGGCTTCATGTGTTTTTTTTTGTTTTTGTTTATTTTTTCCCAAGGATTTTGAAGCCAGAAATTCTGCTGATCTTTTTTCCAATGGGAGAGGATCTAGATGTTTTGGTGGACAACTGTCTAGCCCTTGCCTGAGGTATAGATGAAGTCAAGTTCAGTTTAAATTTAGTAACACTTGTATAATGACTGAAATTTGGCTGCTAGTTCTTTGAATCACAAAGGGGTTGCCTCACAGATGAGTAGAGTTCAGTCAGATCTGTGAGACTTGATTGAATGGAACTTTCTAGGAAGGATCAAGACCTGGGCTTCCCTGGTGTACATATTACCATTCACTGTTAGGAAGATGTTCTTTTGTGCCAGGATTGGGATCCTTCTGCACTCCTCCCTCCCCCAAAATCACAATGCTCATGCTTCTGTGACTTGTTCTGTTCCTATTGGATAAACATTATGTTGATGCATAGAGTGCTTCACTTAACAGGGCTGACAGTCCTTTAATCTTCCCAAGTTTAGTTAATCATGGTAAATTAAAAAGAAATCACAGGTGGTGGGATTCGATTAGTCTCTGTGCCAGGTTATATGTTTTGTTCTCTGAAGACAGAGAGAGATCTGTATTCCTACAGGAGTGGTGAAAAGTCAGCTAGAACCTGCAGTAGAAAAACAGTTTAATAATATTAAGGAGCTGACCTTGGTGGATGTACATATTGTAACTTTCAAAGCTAGTGATGTTCAACCAATCCCCTGTAACAGACATTGTTGCTTCCTGTCAGCAAGAAAGATTCACCAAGGGAGGAAAAATTCTCAGCATTAAAGAGGATCCTTAAAAATAGTCTTTTTGTCCGTCATTTATATGTTAATATTTCACCATGGCTAATTTAACAGACAGATGGCAGTCCATATTATTGCATATGACTGGGGCATTTCCCCAGGTCAATTGATTATCTACACAGTTTTCAATTAGCAGAGTCTGCCAATTATCTGGAGTGGTTTTTCTTTTAATTATGCAGCTATTAGGGCAGCTAGGTAGCCAGCCTGGAGGGAGGAGAGAGCTCAACTGCTTGGGTGAACCCTTATTACAAAAACCCATAAAAACAAATCAAAAACAAAAAGCCATATGACGAGAGAGAGAGAATGAGAGAGAAAGAGAAAATGGAACAGCAAGATGCTGCTAGATAATTTTACCTGAGGCATGAGCCATCATTCTACCGGCATGGTTATTAATATATAGTTTTAAAATGCCAAATTGGCAGGTTGTAGCACAGAGGCTGCCATATCACTGAGGAAAATACATGAGGTGTGAAAGACACTCCATGTAAGCAGCCTGCAGTAAACTGACATTGTATTTATTTACACCTTGATGGATTTAAATAATAGAAAAGAAAAAATCCATATCAAATAGTAATTTGGTCCAGTTAGTTCTTTATTTTGATTCCCAAATGGGCAGATGTTACATCAATGCCTTGCAGCCCACATTGCATAAATATACCATGGAGACTGACTTATAAAGTTTTCCATTGTTAATTTGTTTCCTTCTTCTCTGTTTAATGTCAGCTAATAAGAGAAAAGATGACGATATGAAAATAAGAGCCCTATATTTAAAACCATCTCTTTTCTTCACTTACCTTGGATTTTAAGTTATGTCTTTTTGATACTAACTTCCTCTTTGGATCGAGGTCCTTCAATTATGGTAGACCTCTTTGATTTCCATCCACTGTTTCCACTCAACCACTATTGGAATATGGTTTCATGTTGTCTTCAAGGGGAAGGAAAGGAGGTAGAAAAATACTTACTGATGAATTATCTAGTGATGAGGTTGGACTTCCATTGGGATCTAGCTATTAATGCATCGTCATGAAGTCTGCAGGGTCAGTCTTCACTTTGGGTGTCTCTGATAATGAAAGTATATAGTTAATCCTAATTGACTCTGCTAAGATGTGTAATCAGGGAGAAACAGACATTCTAAAGGTGGCAAAAGGACATAATGTGGAGCAAAGAAAGGAAAAAGGAGCTGGGAAAGCAGGAGGAATATTTTTATAATACTTTAGGGAGCCTTTAGTGATTAAAAGAGTTTTTCATTTGTTGTTTTATTTTGCTTCATTCCGTAGTGTGTTCAGTGAAGGTTTTAGGCTTTAATAAGTTTATGTATAATGGCAAATTAGTCAAATTGGGAAATGCGAGTCACTCTTCAGTAATAAAAACAGGAAGAAAAATTAGTCCCATGACTTTGCTTAGCAATGTTATATCCCTTCTTGTACCCAATCTAGCAAAGCACTTCAGCTCAGATTTTTAAGATATTGAGGCTTTGTTGAAGTTAACACCCAAGTCTTGTATTCTGAAGTGACGCACTTAGGAGCCTCAAAGTAGGATGTTGGCTCCTAATTGCCTAAATACCTTTTAAAAGTGAGGTATAGGCTCCTAAATCAGTTAGGCATTGCAGAGCTGAGGGCAGCAACACCTTTAAAAACCTGGGCCTTCAGCTTAAAGCGCTTGAGTAAATAACACCATTGATCTTCTGCTGATGTGCTTTGCTGGATCAGGCCCCAATTATGCAAATGTATGAGTGAAGGTTAAAGAAGGCAGTGTGTGGTCAAGACAGAAAATCACTGCAGTTATGAGAGTACCTTTTTAATTACAAAATGAGATAGACAAGAGTATTTCAAGTTCAGACGATCCAGAGCCATATTCAGACACGAGTTATCCTTTTTGTTTGTAAAAGTTGTACTTTAAATGACTCACTGACTGTGCATGATGGTATGGCATGCTGTGAATGTTAAGCCACCATTTTAAAAATTTATTTCATGGGCAACCCTTCCAAGTTCATCCCCCTCAAAATCTCTGATGATGGAGTGAACAACTGGTAATTGATGCAATTTACCACAAATAAAAAGTCATTTAGGGCAGTGCTTTGTTGTACAATATAAGCTTTGGTTGGTTTATTGTTCCAAGGAGGTTTTAAATGATGTCCTGGAAGTTTTTTTGATGAAACCATGTTCTTCTTCAGAGGAGGGAAGCAATAGACTATTTTCTCTGGAACAATGGGCCAGATTTTCAGAAGTGCTGATTGCTTTCAGCTCCAATTGAAGTCAGTGGGAATTGTTAACATCACTGCTAGATATAAATTTTCTCAAACTCCATATGAAGAATTGTTTAAAATAATACTGTATTCAGTTTATTTTTAGTCACAACTTAAGTTGTGAGTTCAGTTGTTCAAAACACACATTACAGCCTATCCTCACTGTGAACATATGAAGGATTCCTAAGCAAATAACTTTCCTGATGCCGCAGTTAAGCTTGTAAATCCATATCCGTTACTTGAGGGGTGAAAAAGACAAAATCCCTTAAAAGAATGCTGAAGTAAAAAACAACAACAAATCCAAAGAAACTCTACACAAATACTGGAAAACCAGAAATCTTTTAGTTAAAGTGAAATTAAACCACACACGTTTAAGTACGGCAAAATAGAATCAATGTGTCCTAGGGCTTGTCTGTACAGGACAGCAAAATGCTCTGGTGGGGGTTGATTTGTAAAGCACATTAACGTGTTGCTCCTTTAAGTGCCTTTTGTAGATTCTACTGGTTCACCCTCTAAAAGGTACCTGGTTCATATTATCTGAACTCGGTACCTTTCAGCACACACCAGCATGGCCTACATAGGGCAATTACAGCACTTTAAACGTCACAGTCCTAGAGAGCGCTCGGCTGCACGCTGTAGACGAGTTCTCGGACACGCTTAACTCTGTGCCTGTGTCATTGCCCTCGCTCTAGCCAAAGTTTTTAGACGAAAGCACTTTTCCAACTCACGTACTGAAGAAATCACGAGTCAGGCCCCCCAAACTATGTGATTATTAATATTAATAATGTTCAGTTCTGATTTTGAACCTTTAGGGTTTGTATTTTCAAACTTTACTCAGCAATCAGGATTAGAAATTTAGTTTTTAAATAAAGTTGAGATTCTCATGTAATCACATGACTCCAGGAACCCAACCATCACATGGGCACTGTATAAAAGACATCAAATGTCAGAAAACTCATGATAAAGTCATGAGAGTTGGCAAACCTGCTACATTATTCCTATATGCTATATTTCAGCATTGGTAAAACGAGCCTCATACAATAGCTACTAATAAGATCTTCATATTTTTTATTGCAAATAGATATTGCATCGTATCCCTTAGGTATTCTTTATAGAAGCAACATTTTAAATACTTTCATGGTAGCCAACTACACTGCACTATAGTGAAGTATACAATAACCCACCTAATAAATGTAATCTACCCTATCATTTTCCCCAGACAATCCTGCAATTCACTCTGTATTTACTGAGCAACCTCCACCAACATCTCATCTTTTCCTTGTTATGAGAGAAATACTGGTCCCACTGAAGTTCAATAATAGCTTTGTTATTGATTTCAATGGGCCCAAGATTTCATTCCAAATCCTCACCAAAAGAGCTAACCAGCCCTCACTCCACATTTCCCAATAGGCTTCCTTCTTATGTTTATTGGAGATTTTACAGCCATTTTAATCTTTTATTATCCACAGTGTTCAGACTCTGTGGCTGCAGATACCTGGTAACTCCGATATGCATGGTTTGCTATGTAAATCCTGGGGGATGTTGTGCCGAAACCTGCAAACAATGTTTAAAATCTTTAGGGTGGAATTTTCATGGGTGCTCAGCACAGACCTAATCAGCTACTATTGGAATCAATGAGCATTCTTCCACAACTTCAGTAGGAGCAGAGATAGGTCAATGCTGAATGCTACTGAAAAATCTCACCCCAAGAGTTTACGGTCTGCCTCTTAGTGTGACATGATGAGTTTCTTCATCATCCTAGAATGCTGGAAGGATCCTTTGACTCTCAGAGGCTTCATTCCTTCCAGAGGGAATGTGGGGAAGGGAGGGAGGAGGAGTTGTGATCCCTCAGGTACTGGGAAGGCCAAATCCTGAAGTCATTATTTGGGTTTATTCAGTCCTTACCTAGGCAAAACTCCATTGATTGAGTGATGTTTGAGTAAGGACTCCAGAACTTTGCTTGGAATGCAGACTTTGCTGGTGCGAAGATAAGATTCTGCTGGCTGTCAGGAGCTGGAAAGCCAAATGTAATCTCTGATTGATTGCCGTTGGTTGGGGGATGTCAGGCAATTGCAGAGGTTGAGAGGGCAGCAAAATAACAATTTGGATATTTTGGAGAGACCAGGAGGAGGATATTTTCAACCTATCTTGGCTATCACCTTGAAATTTCCATGGCGGAGAATACTGGCTCATAACATACATAGCATAATGTTGAAAAGCCAATGTCTAATTTAGCTCCTACCTAAATCAAAAGATGTTCTATTGAATTAAGTAGCTGGATCAGGCCCAGAATAACATTATTTACTAGTGTATAAAAATTGCCTCTTAACTGAATTTTAGTATGGTATCTGAGTTTTGAGTTTAAAGTTTTGTTGCTCTTAATCACAGGTGCACTGTTCTGGATTGTGTTATATCTACACAGATTATGCAGTAAATGAATTAATAAGTGCAGGGCAGTTCCCGGGAATTAATGGTTGCCTGGAATGAGTTGATGGTCTGTGGTGTAGCCAAGGGCCACTAACACCAGCTGTCTAATAATATCAAGAAAATATCTTGTGCCAATGTGATTATTGCTATTATGAGCATCAGTTCCTAATGTTCAATTTATAGTGGGAAATAACAGTTTATAATGAGAAATATTGACTGGTTCAAGAAAGATGCATTTTCTATTGAGTACTTTCTTAATAGTGCCTGATAGATTATCCATCATAACAGTTTCTTTTATATAAACATGTTAGCACATGCAATAATCCAGGGAGTATACTGTTATTAGGGCAAATTCTAGATTGTGCAGCCACAGCTCTTTGGGAGCAAAGGCTATTTTCCTGTTCTGTTTGTACCACACCCAGCACAATGGGCTCATCATAGGCCCCCCTAGATGTTACATTATTATACAGTAATAATAACAAAGTAGGAACCAGCATTTTAAAACTCAGCTTTCATTGTCTCTCTCAGTTCCTTTTCTGTGGTAAATTCACAGTAATGTTTGTGAATATATAAACCTGACTTTCTCTTCTCTGAGGTTTATTCATGTGACTAGGTGGCTATAAGATGGAATCTGTAAGAGGCATGACTTAAGTGCACAGAAAACACTTTAAATCATGTTGTACGTTTTTTTAGGCCCCCGTCCTTAGACATATTTAAATCAGGCAACTCCAGATGCTCACGTCACTGCTAGAGGCACTCAGAGCCTCACAGGAGTGGGTCCTTAATGCTATAGCTATTTCCCAATTGGATTTCCTCAATAGTACCTTTGGCCAACAGATGAATGTGATTCCTAAGGAATCGTTATGTCCAATTTGTGTCTCTGATAAAATCTGATGCATTCTGTGGCTTCTTGAGCCATTAAAAAAATTACTAAACCAGGAAAGAGGAAAATAATATTGAAAAATAAATTATTTATAAGTTTTAAAAAATTTTCACATCTTTTTAATGTTGTCATAAATAATCTGTTAAAAGCAATTATTACTTAAATAATAATCTTAACTGAGAAACAGATTGTATTGGATCATTTTGCTAGTTTTCAGGCATCTGGCTCGAGGTCTCCCTAATTGACTTAGAGCGCAATGTTAATGTTGGCAACACGCTGCACTCAGCTGAAATTTGGGCATACCGAAGTAAAGATTATTTTTTTAAAGTAAAAGAAATTTTTGCCATTGATGGCTCAGAAACCTACATCCAGCCATGTTGCCTTCCACTAAGCATACTGATAATTTATGTTTACTTAATTATTTTATTTTATCATTATTTTTGAGTGAGGTTGGGATTGGGCAAAGGAGCACCACATCGATGTAGAAGTTCAGCAAATTTCTGATGTCTCAAGTTGATAGGACTTCAGCACATTCTGAGTATAGCTGGACTTAATATGCTTAAAGCTCAGGACATATTTAAGTGCTCTGCTGAATTTTTTTGAGAGACTACTGGTAAAATTGTCTAATATGCCTTAGTGGTTTAGGTGACTGAATTTCATTTTTTAAATGATTTAGGCTCATAGGGATTAGATCCACAAAGGGGATTTAGGCTCAATGGCTATGTCTACACTTGAAAATTTAGGTCGACTTTAACTAAGTTGACTTTAAGTCGACTTAGTTAAAGTGAGTTTACACCTAAATTTTAAGTCGACTTTGGGGGGAACTTACAAAGTCGACCTAGAGCATCCACACTGGATGCCTAGGTCAACTTCTAGGGGATAGGGGGACCACGGGGGCAGGGGGAACCCTTTGCCCAGTGCTGGGGGCTCAGCCTTTGCCCCATTGTACATAGGTACAATGGGGCAAAGGGGGTCAAGGACCCTGGCAGGGCATAGAGGCAGGGTGGGCAGGGCTCTGCCCTGCTCTGTGGGGGGGCATGCCAGGCTCCCCCTGTGCCCCACCCGGCAGGGAGGGCATTAGTGTAGTCCTGGGGTAGCCCTAAGTCAATTTAGGGCTACCCCAAGTCTACACTAGCTTAAGTCCACTCTAGGGAGTCGATTTAAGCATTAAATTGAATTAATTCGAGGTTTAATAAAGACGACTTAATTTTCATTAAGTCAACTTAAGGAAACTGTAGTGTAGATGTGGGGTAAATTAAGTCGGCTTAAGCAAGCTTAAGTCGACTTAATTTTCAAGTGTAGACGCACCCAATGTAGGCACCCTACCTCCCAATGACATTCAGAGCCCTGAGTTAGACACCCAGCCTCCCTATACAATGCATGTGGAGGGTTAGGTGTTCCAAAAAAGGGATTAGCAAAAGTCAGCATACTGAGCAGGGGGAGGTAGCCAATAATAAATGCTGAGATGTGGGGTGGGATTTAGGGACCTTGCTCTGGGCTAGAAAACCTGTCTGTCTGCTTGTGATTCACAGCTATCCTTCTTGCAGAGTTAGGCATCTGCCTTGAGAAAAGAAGTGTTTATTCTAAGCCTGTGTCTTAGAAAACCATTCTCCCACTCTCAGATTCCCACTCTGCTGCTGTGGATCAGGGACTTGAACCCAGATCTCCTATGTAGTGCGCTAATCATTGGGCTATAGACTCTCCTGGGGTGGGTTTCTCTGTCTCTCTTATTGAAACTGTTACACTTGCTCTAAAATATTCAAATAGTCATTGGGCCACGGAGAGTGACTCTCTCACCAAATGGTTAGCATGCTCACCTGGGAGACAGCTTCCAGTCCAGGTTCATGTGATTATTCAAGTATTTCATACAAAGAGAAACAGCTTGAAGAGGAGAAGTTGAGAGGGACCCACTCTGAAATACCACAAAGCCCAGTGATTGGGGGCATTCGGCTGGGAGAACTGGGTTCAAGTCCCTATGCTAAATCAGGCGGCGTGGGCTTTTGAATGTGGGTCTACCATATCCCACTCAAGTGCTCCAATCACTGGGCTGTTAGAGATGAGAGCGGGGGGTGGTACCATCTCTTTCTCCATTTTCTAATGCACATGAGGCATGCTCAGAGATGCCTACTGGATCAGTCCCCACAGGCAAGATAAACAAGGGAATGCTCTAGGAAGTGAATTATGCTGTGGCTAAAGGAGGAGCCAGACGCTGAGTAGTTTTGTCTGACTTAGATGGCTTCACACTCTTCCACCAACAGAGATTTAGATGCTATGGATATGTTACTGGTAGAATCTTAGATGCTGAGGGAATTTAGGCACTTACAGGTTTAGGTGCAGGAGAGCAGGGATGTTGAAGAATTTAACTGGCAGCTAGGCACCTGAATGTCTGTGTGTTTTTAGCTCTAGCAGCCTAAGTCCAGTCGACTTTCAATAAGACTTAGTGGAGCTATCTCCCAGGAAAATGGGACATAGTATCTATATTCCTCTGCATTTGGGTTTTTTTTGTTTTTTTGGGAGGGGGGTTGAACTAATGATTAAAATGGAGGAATTTTTAAAAATAGACCCTGCTCAATATATATCCAAAACACATCATAACGAATTATCTAGCATTGCAAAATCCTATCTAGCTTCCTACCCACTATTACTTTTCTGTCAAAGAGATTCTTCAATTAAATACCTGCTTCTCCTGAAGCTTCCACTCAGAAGGAGCAGGTTTTCCTCAATACAGGAAGAAGTGGGGGTGGGGCGGGAGCAGAGGAGAAGGAAACCTACTTCTGCTTTTAGCACAAAATCTCCTCCTCTGCTTCCACTTTGGTATTTCAGGACATTTTTAGAGGCTCTTATGGCCTCCTCTGAGCACTGTGCAGTGGAACTCCTTGCAATTAAGGCTTTGTAGGCAGAAGAATAAAAAGAAATAGTCCCAGTACAACCTTTAAACTCTCTCTAAAACTTTCCGAAAATAGCTTTTCACACAGTGTTCATAACTATATGATGGGATGGAATGTTATGAAGTTTTTCTTGGAGTGTATGAGTAATTCAAGCATCCTAAACTGATGCTGATAAGGCACTTCTAGATTCCTAGATTCTTTAATTTTTACCACACCACACAATCATGGCTGCCAAATTTCATACGCATACCATGCACTCATTCCATGAAGCGCCAATCTTGTTTTTAGAAAGGACAGATTTTATAGTGGGAATGCGTTTAATGAGGCGAATAGCTTTTCTTGCCAATTTCAGCCACTCACATTTATTGCTTAGTTTGCTGAATTTGATTATGCTATTTGGACAAGTTTAATAGACTAATATAAAGTTTACAGACTAATATAAGGACTAATATGAATGACTTTAAGAAGCTGAATTGTTGTTCTCTCCCTTTATTGTACTTTGATGTGATAAACTTCTGTCACGTTTATTTAAAACATTTTTCTTTTATTGTATAAAATAATAAGCTATTTAATACAGCTATTTAAAAGAAGTTATTTTTGCCAGTACTAATGCACTTAGTTATAGTTGGTTTTGAATATTGACCCCATCAATCAAAACATAAGAGACCCAAATACACAACATAAGGGAATTCATCTTTTTGGTGATCATGGTTGGTTGGCTTTTGAACTGTGTTGCAACTTGAAATGGTTAGGAAGTAAAATACCACCACTGTGGTAAGATTATAAACACGGTGGTTGCAGTTTCATAAAGTGTTAATGGTTAAGTTTTAAAAAGCATGTTAAGGCAATATGTAAGCTGCATGCAGGAGCCAGCCTCCAAATCTAGCTAGGCCATTGTGGATTAGCTCTGCTTCAGCTAATGCAGTAATGGCAACAGCCTGGATGTTGCAGTGTAGGCTAGCCAATTGAGTAGAAGCTCACTTGCTCCTCTAGGATAACTAGCTCTATGCTGCTATCATTAGTACAGTAGTTGAAGCAGAGCTAGTGTGTCTGGTTCTCCAGACTTGGAGATGTGCTTTCAGCTGCAGTGTAGATGTACAAAATGATTTTGAAGCCCACCTCCTATTTTTCAAATGTGACTTGAGAGCTGAAATCCCATTGGCTTTCAAAAGTGATGTATTTGAAAACTTCCTCCTTAGCACTTGTCAACACGCACAGTTGCTATGATTTAAATAAAACTGTGACTTTAAGCCGGTTTAGTTAAACTGGTATGAAAAGTTGCATGGACAACTTTTTTTTGGTCCAGTTTAAACCAGTCTTTCTTTGGTTTCGCTTAAGCTAATTGGGAACAGGATTAAGCTAAATTAAAATAAGAGTTTTCATACAGATTCTTGCAACAACTTAACTGGGGAGAATTTGTCTCTGCAAACGCAAATTGAAAGTGTGCACTGATTTTATATTACAAGGGTTAAAATATTGGGTCTTTGCTTAAAAAATAAACTTCCTTGGTGTTTGATTATTTTGGGTGGAAGAAATATGATGTATCTTTTTTAGATCACCAGTCCAGACTGATAGGTTGGCACTGTCTCAGAGAGAGCATTAAAGACTGTGAATATCTGAAACTATGGCATGGGAATCCCTTAAAGCATAATTTACTTTCGGGATTTGCTTCCTGACAGCAGGAAGTTGCCTATGTTGAATATGAAGTTGAATATGCCAGGTAAGGCAATGCAAACACTACAACAGTTGGAAATGTAGTAGCTGAGAAAGTGTGTGCGTGGTGTGGGACTGCTTCCCTCATGACTGGGAGTTGATTCTTTCAGCTGAGGAGTTCTTCTCTATAGTCCCCTAGAACAAGGACCCCAACCCTTGGAAGGTCTACACAGGCCTAGAATAATTCCCCATCTTCTAGAGCAGTGGTTCTTAACTTTTACTGCAGCCTGCACCCTTTATCAAAAATCGTTGAAGTAGGTCAGTTCTTTAAACCTAAGATATATCATGATGATAGAATGAAAGAGCGAATTTTGTTTGTATATTACAAACCGTTAACAGTATTAGTAACCGTTAAAAATGTATAATGTTAATAAATACATAGGTTTGATTAAACAAAGTAGTTGTACTTATGTGCCTGTGCTTAATTTGTGTTTTCGATGATTTACCTTCTAAAAAAATCTGGCATGTCTCGCACCCCCAGGGGGTGCGTGCACCTCAGGTTAAGAACCACTGTTCTAGAGAATTGCTCCATTTGTGGAATATAACAGGTTTCATAGGCTTCTATCCACGGTTACAAAATGCCTTGCTTATACTGGTATTATAAACGTGTTCTGATATATTTGCAGTATGGCTGCAAATAATTCACTCCCAAATAAACAGCATCAAAGCATAACCAAGGAATTGCTAGAAAATGTTTTCTATGAAAGTGTAGTGCTATATTTTACACAGTCACTGTTCTACTGATAACTGGCAGGGAGTTATATGTGGAAGCTCTTTATTAAGTGGATTTCATTCCAGTGCTGAATGTGAGCTAGGTGTATTCCTTACCACCTTCTACTGTTTCATTCAGAAGTTGCAAAAACAGGTTAGCTATGGTAAATGTTGATTCTACACATGAACTGCTTCCCCATATCTTCTCCTAATAAAGTAAAATGCAGTGTGCAGTACTGTAGATGATAGAGCCAATTACTTTATTTCAAGTCTGTTTTGTTAGGTTGTTTTTCCTATGTACATGATGTAGTAGGTTGTAATTTATTGGTAATCATAAAAGCAAATTTGAGATATTGTGTTGCTCATTAGCAGCTTAAGTAGGAGAAAGTTACTCACATAGTCTTTGAATCCAGCTATGTAATTCTGGAATGCAGCAAAATTAAAAGCCATAAGTAATGAAATCACACAGCTAATTTAATCGATTAAAAATAAAAATGGAGGAAAATAATGAGGAATTTTCAGTGTTAGTGAATGTAAAGGTGGTAGACATAATAGACTTTATTTTTTTAAAATAGACCTTATGCATTCTTTTTATGCCTTTAAAAATGTCATCTTTGGCCTCCATACTTCTATTTTTCCCTCCCCATTCATTTTTTTAAAGTAAGACTTTAAAATAATTTTAGCATGTTTAATTTTAAAAGGTTTTTAACACACAAGAACATTTCTGTTGCACCTTCATATCCACTCTGAAGTAGACAGTAGTCATCTTACAAGAGGCAAACATTGTTTGATGCCTTGTAGAGTACATTCAATTTTAGAACGCGAGCGAAGTAATGACCAGAACCTAATTTATTTGTTTGACTAAGGAATAGGTTATAGTACATGCAGTAGGCCTAGGTTTATTACTGTGCCTGTCCTGATTGTCCATCGGGCTGCCTTGTGGAGTAAATGGTATAATGCAGCTGGCAGTGCCCTGTGACAATCTTCTGAAAGAGACATCTCTGCCAAACCTACTTGTTCCATGCTGATTCGGCAGCGGAAAGCTAGAATATTCATTAAGGACACAGAAAGTGATAATGAGTTTGAGAACCCTTTCAGGATTAATGCTAAAAATAAGCAGGTAAACATCTGAGTGCTTGAAGTTCTTTTTTTCCAGGCACCACAAGGAAGGAGACTAAGAATTATCATCTGTTTCCTGTCCCCTAAGCAGAACCCGCACACTGAATAGCTGAGTGACAAACAATCTGGCCTATCCATATGACCATATTGTTTTCCTCTCCTAATTACCTGGTGCTCACTGTGCTGATGAGGAAACAGATGCACTGTGCAGCAAATTACCTTCATCTCGCCTCTGAAACAAAAAAGACACAGCACTTAATTGACTCATTTGATCTCCGGCAATTCAGAGCAAGTAAAGTGGAAATATTTAAAAGTGGGACTTCACTTTTGAAAAGGGAAAAAAATGTTGTTTACATGTACATGTAGATATTTACAAATACAGATTTAGGATGGAAATTGCCCTGGAGTTGGGAGGTTCTAGCTATCTGCCAACTTTGTATTGCCAAACACCATTTTAACATCTTTCTGCATGTGTATGAAAAAATGGAAGTGTGTAAGTGAAATTGATCCTAGTATGGTTAAAAAAATTAAATACTTGGTTCCCCTTGCTGTCTGCAAAACATTTGTATGCTTAATTGCTATTGTTGTTGTTGTTGTTATTATTATTAAGTGTTCTTCTTGCTTCAGTTTCATTTTCTTCTCCACCCAGCTACTGTGCTTTGTCAGTTGAGATCTGTTAGGTATGGATCCAAATTTCCTACCACACAGTCTGCCTCTGCAATAGAATTCCATTGCAATTCTGCACAAATTATTTTTATTGGTTTTCAATTCCACCATTTTTTTTGGTAGGATTGGCAAGTATTGACAGTGAAAATAGATAAGTTTAAAATATAGAAAGTCTGACATGGTTAAGGAATTCAACAGTTATCTCAGGGAATCTGCTTCCTCTTCTCCAAGTCTTTTGGGAATTTCAAATGTTGGATAGACCAAAATAGATTTTTAGCTTTAGGCCCATCAATCTAAGCTTTGCAAGAGGTGCAAGAATTTGGAGGTTGAGCCAAAAAACACATTCCACTTGAATACTGTCCCTGACTTCCGTGGCCTTTGGAGTAGTCCTTTTGCAATTTGAAGAACTTCAGCCCTGTAGCAGCCCTGGTGGTGTGCAGGGGAAGTACAGTTGCCCCTGCCTCAGCTTCCCTTAGTTGATTCAGGAATGGAATTTATATCTGTCAGTCTTTGTCTGTAATTCCAGTCATTTGGCTGTGTTACTTCTATGTCTTTCTCCATTTGGCACCAAAAGGAGGCTGGCCTAAGTCAAAGTTCTGCCAGCCCTATCAGCAAACCTTCGCTCAGTACTCCCAGGAATCTGGACCTTAGTCTCTTTTCTGACACTGCCCCCTTCTCCCCTTCTTTCTGTACGAGGCAGAAAAACAGTTAAAGCAGGAACACAAAGGTAAAGTCTAATATTCCTCTTGTTGTTGCAGCCCCTGATCAAAGTTCTAAGTTTTATCCCTGTCTATGCAAGAGTGGTAGGGAGCCCAGGCCTGTCCCCTCCCCTGGGAGCCAGGAACACTGGGTGTGCAATCAGTGACTTGTTTGTTTAAATCTCCTACTGCTTCCTTGGCTACCTCCTACCTCTGGGATCCTACACATACTTCCTGGTTGGCAATTATCTGTGATCCTTTCTTGCAGAGAACTGGTTTCTCTAGGCAGCTTCCTCCAGTCTGACCTTTCATTGTGGCGCTCTGAAAACCACTGCTGTTGGCCTGCAGCTGGCAAGGTGATCAATCCCTTTTTTAATACTCTTGTGTTCATTCCCCTCTAGGGTCTATGCACACTTTTATTTCATATGTATGGCAACCACCAATTCAGATCCATTCATCTATCAAGTTATTCAAGATTTAAAAATACTTCTAAATCATATTGGCAGATTTGGGCTCTTTGCTATTGGAAGAGAAATCAATGTGGATTCTGGAAGTATTCTTAATCATACTTACTTTATTTACATACTTACACAAGGCTTGGATCAGGGGTGGCCCTGAACAGCATAAAGGCAATTGTCTCTTTCAGAAATCTCAGCCAAACACCAGTGCTCAGTTTCCAGGTAGGTTAGAGGGATTAAGTTAGAGCTCCGGCTGCCCGGCATAGCTGTCTTTGAAGCTACATTAGAAAATCAACAACAGTGCAAGATTTCTTCCAACACCAAAAACTCGCTTATAAAAATTAGTAAAAGAGCTTCTCAGGCTTCATGTAACAGCACTGTCTGGTGACCTGTACTCTAGCAATATTTACATGAAAGCACAACAAACTCCGAAGAGCCATCAGGTCAGAATCTGTTATTGACGCTTGAAAGTACTGTGACTTTTTCAAAAACTATTTTGACATATGTTAGCCTATAATGGCTCAGAAGAAACAATGATATCCACTGGATACATAACAAACTCTTCTATCTGCCCATTCATGCAGTCATTCACCCTTTCTTCAGTTAAAAGTGAGAGCCCCAGGACCTGGCCTGGTATTTTGACTGAGCACTGACTCAAGAAAAAAATCCCTTTGTTTTCTAGCCTCCAGAGTTGGGGGCAGCAAAATTTGTCCCATGGTGCTTAAGTTATGTCAAAAAACTAAATGCAGGAGAGACCTCAACCCAGGATATTACAGCACTTTCCTTACGCAGGGCATGTACCCATGTTTTTTCTCATTCAGTCTTTGAATAAATTGACACCTACACACACAGTTTATGACACCACATAACTTATTTGTAGCTGTAAAGGCAGAAGTTATCTTTAACTTCTTCAGTGGATTCTGTGGAATCTTTTACAGTGCTCCTTCTTTATTCTGTGACCTGTTCTGTCCTTCCCATGTGGCTTATAGCTATTTAGAATATCCCACTGATTTGTTGTTCTACGTTTCAGTAATGCCTATGGCTATGTCTACACTGGCAAGTTAGTCTGAATTAAGGAGGCTTAATTCGAACTAACTAAAGCCATCGCTACATTAGGCTTTAGTTAGTTTGAATTAAGGGCTTCCTTAATTTGAACTAATAAGTTCCAATAGGGCTTCAGAAGTACGGCTTTAATTCGAACTAACTAGTTCGAATTAGCCAATGTGGCAATGTTAATTCAAACTAATGTCTTAGTTCAAACTAACTGGCCATTGAAATGAATGGGGATCGCTAATTTGAACTAAGCACTAACTAATTCGAACTAATTTTAGCAAGTGTAGACATAGCCTATGATATTGAGGTCCTTTTTGCATAACCAGTTGTTCAAATTCACTTGTGTGCTTACTGCGTTGCAGTATATATATATATAGACTGCATTGGTGCGTATATATATAGACGTTCATAGATTTTATACTAGTCTGACACTCCATTACTTTTCTTGTTAGCAGTGATACGCGAAATACAAGACCATGAATGGCTAGTATTTGTGTGTGTGTGTATTATTTCCCCCTTGTTTTTTGACAGAGTATGACAAAAATTTAGTTTCCTTTACTATTTTCTTTAGTAAACAAAATATATTTTATTTGGAACAAAGGCTACTGTGTTTTCTCCAAATGGAAACCAATCAGAGAAGTAAATAAGATAGTGGGTAATGGAAGGAAAATGTAGAGATCTGGGGAATTAAAACCACCAAGATTTATCTTTAAATACTTAAAAAATGTTTTGCATTACTTATTAAGACTGCTAATGAAATTCATTCAGGCAGTAGTCTACTTCATAATCTGTTATATCTTTTACTGGGCATCTCTTTCATGCTTTCTAACATCTGCATTTGTTACAAATGACTATTTCATTAGATTATTTTTCTATTTCTTAAGACTTTTCCCCAGTTCTTTCCCAGTTTCTATTTTATATTCTTTTTCCATTTATAAAATGCAAGCATGGAAGAAAGCTTTTGGTCTTAAGTGGGCCAGTTCAATCAGGAAAGCTCTCAAGTATGCGCCAGATATGATGCACTGTGCCAATTCATTAATCAAAGTAAACCATACTGCAAAGAAAGATGAGGGCTGGCATAATTAGAGAGCCTATTCTGGATGCAGTGTGAATTATACATGATAGATTTACCATGATAAGACTCCTAACAAGTCTATTAGATTGGTGAAGTAACGAACATGCTGGGTTTTTTTATTAAAAAAAAATCGAAGTATGCTTATTTTAAAAAATAAGATTCACTCATACCATTTTGCTCACGTTTGAGTGTATTTCAGGAGGAGAAAGAAATATTGTCATAAGTTTGTCACCAGGCTCAAGTTGATATCTTAGAAAAGATCTGTATATAAGCACCATTCACCTCCACTTGTTAGTCTATCAGACTGCTTTCTTTTTGTGATTAAAAGATGCTGAGTTCTCAGCACATGAAGAGTGGGTAACAGTCTAAATGTGAACTTGGTTTGCCAATGGCCCTGATCAAAGAATTGAAACAACTGGCTATTCAGTAGCAGAATATAGGATCTACTCGTGTAGGGGAAAGATTTCTTTAAATACAGATACAGGAAATGGCATCTCATTACCCAATGTACCATTTATATTTATGTATTGAAACAGCAATACCAATTTGATTTTATAGTTTAAAAGAAGCAAACAAAAATCCACCTATAATCAAACCAGACTGTACATTCATTTTGCTCTGTGGTTTGGGCTTTAAATAATTATATTTAGCAGAATTGTTTTGAAATTACAATATATACGGCACATAAGAGAGTTAAATTTTATTTAAAACAATATCTTTATTATATATATCTATCTAAACATAGATGTTTGTGAGAAAAAATCAGAATCCTAACAGATAAGGCCAAAAAAATCTTCACCGCTAGTATAGATGATCTCAGACAAACTGTTCTATAATTATTGTATAGCATAAAAAGACCAAAGATGAAAGGTAAAATTTTCAAAAGTGCCTAGTGACTTATGCCTCATCTGTTCCTAAAAGTTTTGCCAGCATAGGTATGAGATTGCGGATGTGACTTTTTTTTCCATGATAGCTATGCCAGCAAAGCCTTAGTTTAGAATCAGTTATACCAACAAAAATAGTGCTTTGCCAGTACAGTTTATTAAATATGCTAAACCAGAATAAGTACTTCTGTGCTTGGGTAATTGTGTCTACATTTGGAGGGTTTTGCCAGAATAGCTCTACTGGCAAATCTTTTAAGTGTAGACCTGTTCTTAGTGCTACCTCCCATTTTCAGTACTGAAAGAAGCGCTTAATTCAGGCACTTAAGTTATTTTGAGGAAGTACGATGGCCTGTCTTACACAGGAGGTCAGGTTAGATGGTAACAAAGGTCCCTTCTGGCCTTGGAATTGATGCCTTGTTTTTCAATGAGATTTACGTTCCCAAGTGCCTCAGGGCCAGATCTGCAAAAGTATTTAGGTGTTTAAAGATCCAGGTAGGCCACTAGTGGGATTTTCAAAATCACCTAAGAGGTTAGGTCCCTAACTCCCATTGACTTTCATAGGTTAGATGCCCATCTGTAGAGCATTGCAGATCTGCAGGTATCCGCTTCAGATCCGTGGGTAACCACATCCGCAGGTGCGGGTGCAGATATCCGCAGTCCCAGTGTTGCGGATTGGCCGCGACTGCGGATTCTATTTTATTAACGATCCCTGCAGCTGCTGCTATGATCTGCATCATCATCAGCACACAGGGGAACAAGAAAGCACTCTAGCCAATCTCAGTTGAGCTCTGATTGGTGGTCTGCCAGCCAGTCAGTCTCAGTCACAACTGGCAATCAGTTAGATTGCTGGCCTTTGATTGGCTCATTCCCCATGGCTTCCCCGCCCACTTCTTCATTTTCTTGTTTGTGGTTTGTATGCCATGCTGTCAAATCAGAAATTTCATTGCTGGCCAAGGAAATCTGATTGACAGCACAGCATGCAAATCACAAACAAGAAAAGGAAAAAAATGGGTTGGACCCATGTGGCAAATGAGCCAATCAAATGCTAAAATGTTGACTGTGAGCCCAAGCTTGGTTGCGGATGTGGTTCCAGATCCACAGAAAACATGGAATGTGGCTCGCGGATTGGATAAAGACTGACATTGGGCGGGTGTGGTCCGGTTGTGGATCCACATTTTTGTATCCGCGCAGGGCTCTACCCATCTGCACATTTAAGGCACCTAAATACCGAGCGGTAGAGTGGGGCCACAGGGCCCCTAGGCCTCCCACACCGGTGGCCCCCCTGCCTGCAGCCCCACCCCTCCTCCTTGGCCACAGTCCCCCCCTCTAGCGTAGGGCCCTGGCCCTCTGCGGGCAGGTCAGCCCTGGGAGGGTGGACCTTGGAGCCAGAGGCCAGCCCTGGCCTGGCTGGTTAGCTCCTGGGGGTAGCAGGGCTGACTGGTGCATGCAGGGCAGAGGGCCATGCCAGAGTCCGTACTGCACACCAGCCAGCCCTCCCCTGGAGCAGAGCAAGGTGGATCAGCTGGCCGAGGGGTGGGGCGGGAGCGCAGAGCCTGGCATCTGAGCTGGCCCACCCAGCCCCTGAGGGAAGACCAGCTGGTCCAGAAGTGGGGCAGGAGAGTGGAGCTCAGCCTTTGGGCCAGCCCGCCCCTCTCTCCCCCCCACTGTCGGCAGGGTGGAGGGCCCCCACATCATGGTGGGGCCCCAGGGCATGGGCCCCATAGGCCCATGCAGTAATCCGCCATTGTAAATACCTTTGCAAATCTAGCCCTGAATCACTTTTGAAAACAGCATTTAAAATCCTAAATCATTTAGGGGATTATGAAAATGTTACCCTGTGTCTGAGAAGTCCTCCATGTGTTAGGACCTGAATCAAGTCCTGTTTCTTTCACCAAAATTTTACAGTCTGAGCGAAAGAAGCAAGAATTTCTGCATTTTGCAGCATTGGTTTGTATGTCAGTTAAATGAAAGGTATGTCCTCTTCCTTTGATCTGCCTGTAGTATGGTCCTTAATCTGTGTTTATGCCACAAGGTGAAAGTGGCATTGCACAGCCTAGATCAGGCGTGCACAACCTTTTTTGGCCAAGGGCCAAATTGCATTTTCTAAGGCCACTCGAGGGCCACAAATGCAACGTGCCAGAGGTGTGTGTGTGTGTGTGTGACATCACATGATCCCCCTGCTCGCTCCGCTTCCAGAGGGCTGCACAGAACATGCTCGCGGGCCGCAGGTTGTGCACCTCTGGCCTAGATGGTATGCCACAGCTAAGAGCATTTGTGTGGCAAGTCTTTCTCTTCATGGTCATATGGCATGATACAAAATGAAGAAACCCCTTGAAAATTAGAAAAACAGCTTTGTTTTGGGTTTCAGTTTATATTTTGAATTTGCCATGTATTTTGAAGTGCAGTGACAACAAACACTTTGAAATGCACTCTAACAATCAGATGTATGGGAAAAATGTCAACAAACCATGAAAAGCTTTCCTTTCTCAAAAGAAAAGAACTCAATAAAATCTCCCCTTAGTAAAGAAAGATGTAGGCTTGATATTAAATGCCAGCATGGAGTGTGGGAGAAGGCTGGGGTGCAATGAGGACAGGAAAGATGCTACATTGGCAGCTCTCAGCTGGTGTTATAGGGACCATAGTCATTTGTTGTTAGACAGACCATACCGCTGTATTTTATAAAGGGCCACATCTGCTTGAGCATAACAGGAGAGCATAAGAATGGCCATATTGGATCAGACCACTGGTCCATCTAGCTCAGTATCCTGTCTTCTAATAGTGGCAGGTGCCAGATGCTTCAATGGGAATGAACAGAACAGGGCATTTACTGGTGATTGCTCTGTTGTGCAGTCTCAGCATCTGGCAGCAAAAAGCTTAGCCATTTTGGTTAATGGCCTTTAATGAACCTAATCTTCAGGAATTTATCTAGTTCTTTTTGAACCAAGTTATAGTTTTGGCCTTCACAACATTCTCTGGAAACATGTTCCACAAGTTGACTGTGTGCTGTGTGAAGAATAGCTTCCTTTTGTTTGGTGACAACTTCCAGAGGAGTAGTCTTTATAAGTGCCACAGGACTCCTTATTTGTTTTCCTTTTGTTCGTTTTACACACACTGCCTATTAATTTCACTGGCTGACCTCTGGTTCTTGTGTTATGTACTGAGTTAAATAACATTTCCTTATTCACTTTCTCCGCTTCCTGGTTGTCTCTTTTCCAAGCTGAACAGTCCCAGTCTTTTTAATCTGATCATACTTGTTGCCTCTTTCTATATCTTTTCCATTTCGTGTGTGTGTGTGTGTGTAATTTGAGATGGGGTGATCTGACCTGCTGCAGTATTCAAGATGTGAGTATATCATGGACTTGTATAATGGCATTATAATATTTACTGTCTTATTATCTATCCTTGTCTGAATGGTTCCTAACAGTCTGCTACCTCTACTGACTACCACTGCACACTGAGTGAATGTTTTCAGATAATTATCCACAATGACTGC
Organism: Pelusios castaneus; assembly: GCA_007922175.1. Taxonomy (NCBI): domain Eukaryota; kingdom Metazoa; phylum Chordata; order Testudines; family Pelomedusidae; genus Pelusios; species Pelusios castaneus. Next base: position 9,627,582 of record ML685817.1, on the reverse strand, counting down.
AAGATCTCTTTTTTGAGTGGTAAGAGCTAGTTTAGACCCCCATCATTAAAAAATATAATCCCAACTATATATATAAAATGTATAGTACTTTGAATTTATCAACATTGAATTTAATCTGTTAATTTCTTGCCCTGTCACCCAGTTCTGTGAAATTTCTTTGTAACACTTAATAACCTGCTTTGGATTTAGCTATCTTGAATAATTTTGTATTGTTTAGAAATTTTGCCACCTTACTGCTTATCCCTTTCTCTAACCATTTATAAATACGTTGAACAGCACTATTCTCAGTATAGAAACTTCGGAGACCCTGCTAATTACCTCTCTCTCCATTGTGAAAACGGACCCTCTATTCCTACTCCTTTTGTTTCCTGTCTTTTAAACCAAAACAGACAAGGAGTCCTGTGGCACTTGTTTGTTTGTTTTGATGAACTAGACTAACATGGCTACCCTTTTGGAACTTGTCTTTTAACCACTTACTGATCCATGAAAGTACCTTCCCTTGTATCCCATGATTGCTTACTTTGCTTAAGGGCCTTGGATGAAGGATCTTGTCAGAGGGTTTCTGAAAGTACAACTCGCTATCAACTGGATCATTGTTGCCACATGTTTTGTTGACTCCCTAAAATAATTTTAATAGATTGGTGAGACATAATTTCCCTTATAAAAGCCTTGTTGACTCTTCCCCAACATATTGTGCTCAACGCTGTGTCTGAATTCTCTTTTTTTACTATAGTGTCAATGAAATTTCCTGGTTCTGAAGTTAGGCATATCCCTCTTTAATTGTCAGAATCTCCTCTGGAGCCTCTTTTTTAAAAATCAGAATTACATTAGTTATCCTCCAGTCACTTAGTACAGAAGCTGACTTTAAGCTATAATTCCAAAGGGGTAGCCGTGTTAGTCTATTGTAGAAAGACAACAGAGTCCTGTGGCACTTTTAAAGACTAACAGATTTATTTATCGCATGAGCTTTCGTGGGAGAAAATCCCACTTCGTCAGACACTTTGAAGATAGTG